>WYDF02015224.1:1463-13452 GCA_009867245.2 Adranes taylori
TCTTTAATTACCCTCCTCATAACACCCAACCCCATCCCGTCTTCACCCATCCTACCCCTCCCCCCCCCCCCCACAACTCCTTATCTTTCTCACTCCATTCTATCCCCTCACACTCATTCATCCAGAGCATCCATTTTCCCTCTTTTTTCCCACATATCCTACACATTGTGTCATGTTCTTTCATCCAGTTTTTATTACCCGCCTCCTCATTCCCACATCTAAATCTAGCAATCAATCTTTTCTCTCCCATACATAATTCTGATTTCAAATAACTTGCAGCACCTAAAATCATCTTATACTTAACGTTACATCTAGTTCCTCTTATCTCTCTCTTATATAACCACATCTTTTATCCTCTCCTTACCCTCTTCGTCCAAACTAACCCTCCAATGTCCCCCCAACTCCTTATCTTTCTCACTCTATTCTATCCCCTCACAGTCGCATCCTGTTTTCCTCTTTTATCCCTCATATTCTACACATCCTCTTATGTTCTTTCATCCACTATTTATTACCCGCCTCCTGATTCCCACATCTAAATCTAGCAATCAATCTTTTCTCTCCCATACATAAATCTGATTTCAATAACTTGCAGCATCTTCTTTACCTAAAATTCACTTAACTTAAAGTTATATCTACTTCCTCTTATTCTTTCTTCTCTCTTTTGCATAACCACATCTTTTATCCTCGCCATAATGTCATTAACTACTTCAACCCCACCCATCATTTTCTCAATCCATCTATCCGATGACCATCCAATCATTCTATTCATTTTTACCCTGCACTTTATCCATACATTTGATTTTATTTACCACTTCTCCTTCAGCTATTTTAATGAGTTCTTCTTCCGTTAGTTGGTAATTTTCTATTTGCTCATTAGATTGAACTATTTTGAACTATTTTTTGCGTCTTTTGGTCAGTGTTGTTATGGATTATACACGGGATAGGTAAATATTCTGCTATAACCTCGACCTTTTCCATTTCATCGTAGTACCACTTATTATTGACTTGTATGTCTTATCTTAGTACCACTTATCGTAGTAATATCGTAGTTCCACTTATTATTGTGATCCTTTTCTGAGCTTTTGTGTTAGTTTCCACATTTCTATTTGCTCATCCCAACAACTTTCCTCCACCCAGTTGTCCCATTCTTTTCCCCTTTTAGTTTTCAGCATTATGTCGACCTTCCTTTGTAGTTATTTCAATCTATTTTTTTTCCTCAAGATGACTCCAACTATTCCAGGCTCTTTTTTGCTTATTTCTTAGTTTCAATTTGCATCCACTCTTCCTTATTCAAGTTGTACTTGTTTTCTATTGTTGTTGTAACCTGAGCTGTATTTGATGTTCATCAATAAATTATGTAGCAAGCAATTCAACAAATGGTATGTCTGGATGCTACCTACTTCGATTTATAAACTGTTAAAATGAAATAAATATTCATTTCTATTTCAGGGTGATAAAGTGTTATATATGATAACCTCTCTTTTACGATGTGACTATAAAGAGTTATTAAAGAAATTATTATACAGTTCAACAAGATAACAGAAGTAATAACAAATGTTTTTGTATGTCTGTATCTTAATAATGTCAGCCTTAATGAGTCGAATGTTATGGACTTGAAACATTTCTATAACCTTTCATTTTCAAATATCGATGTGAACTGCTCTGGTATTCCTTCAATATTGTTAAAACGCTCTTGACCAGGTGTTAGAATGTATTTCGTTTGATGTTGGCAGCTTGCCGACTCAAAACGTTGTAAGATTTTACGCTCTGTATGTAGGTGGTCTACCATTGACTGTTAATATAAATGTAGAAGGTAATTCGAATCTTACAGAGGCGTAGATACAATTAGAAATTCTTCTAACCCTTGCTGCTGTAAATAGATCGATTCTTCCTCGGCCTGTCATAGTCCACTCCTGAACATCAGCCTTTTCCAGCCTATACATGGCAATCTGTCGGATGGTGTCTGGAGCCACTTGTTTCCTGCAGCTTCCCACGCTCCTTTTTGTGGTCATGGATCTCCGTTGAACGATTTGTTTCGACCATTTCGCCACCGACATCCGTCTTCGGATCCCTTCGTATTGCACTCGGTCCCATATGTTGGTTCCCAGCATTGCCCTTTCCATCACTCTCTGGCAGACCCGAAATCTGTTGGTACTATTTTCTGTGAACGTTTTAGTCTGCAGGTCGTAAATTGCTAGCGGTAGCACACATAACTCGTATACTTTTCACTTCAAGTTAATAGTCATTGTGCGGTTCCTGAGAATGAAGCCACGTTTCCCGAAAGCTGCCAACGCAAGTACCACTCTCTTGGTTACTTCTGCCGTCTGGCTTTCTTTCCCAATTTAGATGTTATGGCCGAGGTATACATAGTGGTCAACCACTTCTAGGGTTTTTTGTTTAATCCTACATTATCAAAATCTTCGTCTTCTGCATGTTCATCCGCAGGCGCACATTGATTGAGCTCTCCTCCAGTTATTCGAGCATGTTCTTAGCTCGTCGGGGTTGCTACTTATGAGGACGATAGCATTAGCGATGGCCCATGTACATTCCGTGTATGGTTATGCCTCTTTTCCTATTTCTGAGTTATGAAAATATCCTCTAGAGCCAAGGTAAACAATTTAGGAGTAATTGTGTATCTTTGATGAACCCCTTTCTTGATTGACAACCTCTCTGTAATTAGTTCATATTATATTTTGGGTTGGAGTGTACCATTCTCGTAGATCTGCTGAATAAGATGGGAGAATTAAGAATCAATTCTTGCCTTATTCATTGCGGCCACTACTATACATGTGTAATTTTTTTAATGTGTCATTTAAATCAAAGGCCTTTTAATAGTCGACGATAGGCAGTTATAAAAGGAAATGAGTCATCGTGGTGAAGCCTCTTACAAATCTCACTTGTTATTCTTCTGTGACTCGTCAGCAGTTTGTATAAGATACATGGCAAACTGAAGGGTCGGTAATTTTCTATTGTGTTGATATACAATGTTCTGTTAGGAGATTGTTCATGATGTAGACGAGTACTAGAGTGCATTTTCCAGTGTTATACCTCCGATTTTAAAAATTAGGCCTTTTACTCCATCTTCCCCCCGAGTCTCTTTTTCATTTCTTTTAACGCAGCTTTGAGCTCGCTTTAGTC
Source organism: Adranes taylori (assembly GCA_009867245.2). Lineage (NCBI taxonomy): Eukaryota > Metazoa > Arthropoda > Insecta > Coleoptera > Staphylinidae > Adranes > Adranes taylori. Next base: position 4,602 of record WYDF02015224.1, read on the forward strand.
GATCTCCGTTATCACATCGCAGCCCACATTTTGGACATTCCGTCTTTCTATTTTCGTTATGTGGTGTGGTCTGGGGAATGACCTAATACATAGTATTCAGTAGAAGTTTTGAGTGGTATTGGCGATAGTAAGTTTTTCATTGATGACTTCGACCTTCTTGTTCTTGATCTAAAAAATATGGGCTTTTCTTCGAGTTATTTTAGATTTCAGAACTCGCATGTTGGCGTTCTTGGCGATAATGCGATGAACCAGTTGGGTGTTGTATGCCCTTAGGTCCTTTCGGATTTCTCTGAAGGCTTTATTGAACCAATCTCTGCCCATGAGCCCACGTTCTTCCAGGAGTGTCATAATTTAGCACTCAATTTGTTGTTCTTTGGTGTGACTAGGGTACAACTTTTCAGCGGGGCAAAGTTTTCTTCGTAATTTTCTTCATGGATTAGGGTACTTGAATGCTGGTGGTAATTCTCGTTGTTAAGCAATCAACGGTCATAGGTCCGAGAGTTTCAGTTGATTCCAGCTTCGTTCGGATAATATCCATAATATAACGATTCGTTTCCTCAATGTATTTGATGCCGATCGCCTCCCATTCTACACTTAGTATAGCAAAAGCTGGATTTTTTCTTGCTATTCCTGATTTCTGTAGTTCCTGATAGATTTTAAGTTACCAACAAACTTTTCACAAAAAACAATGGATGTTGCAATCAGTGATCACCTAAAGATTCTGAAATGTATCAATCCAATACTGCAGAAATAGCCGAAGCATCTCTACTGGTGTAGAAAGCTTAATTAATATCCTTTGGCTTGAGTAGTACTCAACAGTCAAAGAAATATATCACTGAATGATAGGATGTGGAGTCATTGAATAATAGAATGTGTTGAAACAGACTGGAGTGATAGGGATGGAGTTAAGGGAGAACTGAAGGGTAAGTTTGGGAAATGAAGGGAAAGGAATTTTAATAGTGAAGAAAATTAAGATGAAGATAAATTAAAGAAGATAAAAGGGAATGAAGAATAGTGATAAGCGCAAGGACGGCGGAAGAGATATAAGAAAAATGAGTCCTAGAAAAGGAGGAAATGTTAATAGAGGAAGAGAAGGAAAGAGATACGGGAGAGATACGTAGAGGAAATGAAGAAAGTCAGGATAAAACTAAATTAGGAGCAAAGTCTTTCTTCCTCTATTTCTTTCTTTTTTGTTTTTATAGGTTATTTTGATATTGTTCTATTTACAATATAATGTTTTTTGTGTAGTTTGAATTCAGTAAAAAATTCGTTTGTCTAAAAATTAGTTTGTAAAAATTCGTTGTTTATGCCAATAAAGGTTTATTTATTTATTTGGTAATCCGGGTAGGCTCAATGCAAAAAAGTTTCCTTTAGACACAGGCGGATTTAAAGGGTGTTGCAGGGGGGCGCGCGCTCTGGCCCCGAACTCTTTAGAGGACCACAAAAACGTAAACTGTAGACTTTATATTTAAGAAAAGAGCCCAATATTTTCTTCTGTGTCCCGGGCCTCAATCAAAATTAAACCGCCTCTGGCTCTAGATCATTTGTTGTAAGGTTATAAGTATGGTAGCTCATATTTGTAAGTTTAATAGGATTCCTACAACATATAAAATAATTAGTAGGCTTTTATTACGTTATATATTTATTTTTTCCTTATGAGTTAATTTCCTGGAAGTCTAGAGAATATTTTCTGATTTCAAAATGCATAAGACATCATTTTCGGATTTAAATTCAATGGTTTTGTATGTAAAAAAAAAAACTCCACCCTATGTATGTTAGCCATATCAATACCAGATGCAAGAGATTTATACAACAGGTCGTATACCCTAAGCAAATTCTTCATTAAATGCACTCATTATATGCTTTTTTTGTTCATCTTCTTGGTTTCACTAGGTTGTACTATCTAGCTTTTCATCTTAAACTGTTCGTCAACGAGCCATATTTAAGTTATATGTACTAACATATAAGTTGGCAGGCTTACAAATTGTTGAAGCTCGTATCCAGTAGATGAACTGCAGGAGAGGTTATAAGAGCCTTAGTCTCCCTTCTGCCCCCCTTCCTCTTCCTCGTATCCAGTTGATGCTCTTATCTAATTGAAACTGTTCTTATCCAGTTCTTATCCATATCTTATCCACTTGAAACTGTTGATATTCAGTAGATAACTACAGGAGAGGTAGAGGTTATAAGAGCGCTAGTCTCTCTTCCACCCCGCACCCCGCGCTCTCACCCTTCCGGTTTAAGCCGTATACTATATAAGATATATCCTGGAGAGGTTGTTACATCTCTTAGTCTCTAGCTAGTCTCTCTTCCTTCCATCCCCCGACCTTTCATCAGGTGTCAGCCATATACCCTATAAAATCTATCTCCTCCAATCTACGATCGCCCTGATGAAAGCTCGATCTTGGAAATGGGATTTCGTCCACTTTCTTTTTCGATCAACCGTAGCGGGTCGTGGTTTTGTAAAGCCCTTCACTAAGTTCCTGTTTTGATTTGGATGCCAGTATGAGAGGCGATGTAAATCTAACGACTCGTTTAGGAGAAGGATAATATAGTTGGTGAAGGAGGATTCAAATTAAACCAAACCTTAACAATACCCATTTGACGTTTTATCGCCATGTTTCCGCCAGTCATATATCAAAGTCTTATTTGCATTTATTTTTAATAATTTAAATAATTTGAGGGCTCAGTAGCTCAGTGCTGCGTTGTAAAATATTCGGTAATGATCTGTTTAATCAGCTGTCCTATTTTAGAATTTCCGAAAGACATAAATAAACCAACATTTATACAGAGGCGTACTACGCGTTGTTTTCGTAATAGAGTCTCCGAATAAGGTGTTAATTATAGGAAAATCATTTTTCTCTCTTGATGTAGCCCAACATAAATGTATTCCTTTTACGAATGTAAAGTTTCATCATAACACAATAACACGGTAAGTTGTATATGATTTGAGGTATCCTCAACTGATAACTATCTCGTATTAATTAAATTCTCTGGTTCTTATTTTAAATTCAAGCACATGACCATGGAACAGTAATAACCAGTAACAAGTGCACATATGGAAACGTTTTAGGAGTTTTTCGTCAAGGTCAACTACAAATTTTTACAAAGTGCTTTCTCAAACTTCTTTATAATAAATCTAATGGAATTAGGAATAGCATTTTAGAAAGAGCATGTTAAGATGAGCGATGAGTGGTAGTAAACTGGATAAGGAGGTGAAGGAAGAATGAGTCTTATGAAATAGGCAAACTGGGTTTATTAGAGGACATTGGATATCATAGTAGCTTTGAATTATATGATGCAACAAGAGACTTGTGAAGGTAGGAAGTTGTATATGTTGTTTATAGACCTGAAGTCTGCATTTGATGAAATGAAATGCAGACGTCAGAAGTGAAATGCATTTGATGAGAATATATATAGTTGGTGTAACTGCAAGAATGAGATTGATTATAAAAGGAATATATAGAGGGACGAAAATGAGAGCGAGAGTAGAAAAGAAAGTATCTGAACCGTTTGAAATAAATGGGTCAGGGTTGCCCATTAAGTACAACATTATTTAACATATACACCTTGTTTAACTACTGAAACAGGGTAATGTCTGCAGAACGTAGATGAATGAAGTCTGCAGACTCCAAGACATTTGCTGTTTATATATTTATTTATTGGGCTGAAATATGATTTGCCATATCAATGCTCATTTAAATTGGTAAAAAAAAAGAAAAGTGGATAGGCATTATAAATCGTTAGGATACTAGTTCCTAAACCATCGCATCAACACGTTACATATTGTTGTTTGTTGATTCATTCATACCAACAGACATATCTGGAGGATGTGAATCATGGTTCCTGTTTTCCAAGATATTTTTACAAATATTAAATGTAACCAATTCCTTACTGGCTTTCAGATCGGTGAGGTTATCTAGAAGATGAGACCCACGATGCTTATACTCCGAGATATCTCCGAAAACGCATCTGACTTTATTTCTTATTGGGTGTATCTGGAGAATAGAGAGGAGAAGTTCCTATACTCCAAGACATGCCAACGAAATTGTATAACTTAAGTTAAGAGGAAAATTCCCTACATAGGTAATTTAATGTCCAAGTGAGGACAGTAGGAAAGACTTGGGGAACCAAATTACCACAAGGAGTATACTATTTGTGGGTAGAAAACCCCCACTGTTGGATGCAGCGAGCACCCTTCGCCTTTTTGAACATTTCTCCACTTCCACGCAAAACAGAAAAATAATAATAATAAAAAAGACGATCCTTCTAAGTTAGCTGTCAAGCAGTGTGTTTCTATTGTCGAGCACGCGTTTCCTAAAGAGATTACTCCACCATTACCAGTATCACTAGGTAGTGTAAAAGAATTTTAACTGCTATGATCGAGCCAACAAGATGAATAAAAGCATTTATAACGCTACACACTTCTTCACATAAACATATTCGGATTTTGAAATGGTATCAAAAAAAGGAAAATCTGGGGAATAAATATTATGGAGTGTTAAGGTATGGGCTTTGAGTTACGCAGATGATTTTATATGTAGCGCTAGCAGAGGAGAAGAAATGTAGAAGTTGAAGTAGAAATGTGGAAGTGATTATTAGATGTGGGAATCAGGAGAGAGGAATTTGGTGTTAGATGAGAAATCATGAAAGGCTATGTAGAATTTGTGGTAAAGAAAATGAAAGACGAGATCGCTGGGTGACAGAATGCAAAGGGTTAGCAGGGAGTAAGAATGAGATGGAATTAGCAGGAAACTGGAGAATGTGATTGGGAGAGAGCAGTAAAAGAGTCCAATTAATGGAAGAAGGTGGAAATCTTTTTTTTATAGGATTAATTGTAACACAATTTAGATTGGCTATACGCATTAAGATGGTGGCCGGAAAACCAGGGTGGCTAGGGAAAGAAATAGGTGTATATGGGGAAGGATTAATGAAAATGAGAACAAATGTGTTACAAATATAAAGGTGTGTGGGGTCAAAGTGTGCGCTGTATGTGAAAGAGGAGTGCAAGTAGGATGTTTAAAAAGAGCAATAGGGTTGAGAGATCTACACCGTGTGAGATTGTATTGCAGGAATTCGATAGGTTTAAACGCTGGGGTAGCTGGATTTAAAAAAATAGTAAAATTTGAGATAAAAGTGACAGATTGGTGAGGACAGGATTGAATGAGGTGAGAAATGGCGTATGTGGGAATGACTGGTTTATGAAGAAAAATAGCATATGAAGAGATAGGATCACCTTTGAGTAGATCTCATGATAAGATATCTAATAGAAGAAGCATAATAAATGAAGTAGAGGAGAGAATGAAAGATGTGGAAAAGCAAGAGAGACGATAGAATACGAAAAAGTAAGTATAATGATAAATATATATAGATAAAATCTGAAGGAGGTATGCCTGATCAATTAAAATCAAAATGCAGTATGTAGGATAAGAGAATGATAGAGAGGTTTAGATGCGGAAGCGAGGAGAAAGGGAATCGATACAGGATGAAAAAAGATGACAGAAAAAATATGTGTAGGATTTGTTATGAGAAAGAGGAAAAATAGGAGCATTGCGTGAAAGAATGTAAAGGAATAGAATGGAATGAGAAAGAGCGAGAGAGAGAGAGAGAGAGAAAGAGAGAAATTGAAGAGACTGAAAATTGGAGATTATGTTTGGGTTAGGAAGGTATGAGGAAAAGTTGTGGAGTAATAAAGAAAATGGCATAATGACTAATGGAGTAACTGGAGTAAAATGTTAAGGAAAATAAAGATAAGAGAGGAAATGTGTGGAAGTAAGAATAGATAAAATAAATTAGGGGAGATTACCGAAGATTAAGGGTTTGTAATTGGTGATGCAATTTTTAGAATTGCTATTACTTTGCAGAATTATTATTACAGAATTGGATTCTAAAAAATCAATCATACCAATAAAGGTTTTTGAATTTCGCCCAACTACCGATGCTTTAAGAACTTACAATATATATATATATATATATATATATGGCAATCAAAAAATTATCTTGTACATGGTTCCCTAAAAAAAGTAAGTCTACAATCAACAAGATGCATTGTTCTTTCTGGAAATCACATATTTTTGACGACAATATTATTTAGGATTATTCACTTCGTGCGCGAAGAGCTTCATACATGTTTTGACAATCCTAATGGGGTGTTATATTATTTGTTCGCCGACACTTTTAGGAGGTCTCCAGAATAAAGCACTCGTTCGATAAGTTCTTCTTAAAGCGTGCATAAATTTTTGTTCAGATCATAACATGAAAATTTACAGATGTTTTAGTATATTAAATCAATATTTTGTTTAGACATATGAGGATATTTTGTTTGGCTTTTAACTTTTCAATGTTTATTTTAACTCATAAACGGCTGCTATTGAAACTGATATGGTTCGAAATTTATAAAATTCAAAAGAATTATGGCCCGTTAGTTGCTTATACATTCTATAGCATATTATAAATAATATTTAGAAGATAAAAAAAAAGAGGCAGAAAGGGAGAAAAAGTTTGAAAGTATAGATGGTCGAGAACGATGGTTTGAGAAAATGTGTGAGGTCGACGAAGCTGTGGATTAATTTGAGTTAAGGTTGAATGATATTGACGTGAAAGACAAATAGAAAAAATTAAGAACTGGGTAATATAATAAAATATATAGTTAATGAATCAGAATGGAATGTCATAGTATATGACAGCAGATGTAAGCATGAAAAAAAAATGATTGCCCAATTTAGATGTGGAAGTGAGGAGGGGCGAAATATATATTGGATGGATAAGAGGATATGCAGGATTTCTGGAAGAGGTTAGGAAAGGTGAGAGCATTGGTTAAATGCATGTACTTGAATGAATTGGAGTTTTGAAGAAATGTATTTGGCGGATAATAGAAGAGTTATATTAGAAGGCAGGCTGAAGAGGTATAAAGATAACAGAAAGAATTGTGGAGGAGCGAATGAAGAAGAAATAAAGACAGTGAAATTTGCGTATTTTGTCTAGTTATCTTTACTCTATGCGCAACGTTAATCATGTATGTATCTAAATCGATGCAAAATCAATTGAGTAGCAACTTTTATTAAAGAAATCGAGTTCCAGTAATCATATTTTTGTTTAAACGCATGTTTTTCTATATAGAAATTTAATTCTCCGATGCAACGATCTCAAAAAGATCAAAACTTGCTTATCACGCCATCCTCAAATTCAAAACCCATCCTCAAAAATCAGTTAATTTTACTGATTTAATGAGTAACACTGCGCTTTGGCAGTGTTACTCGATATCTCCCATGCTTTTGACTCTGTCTGGCATTTCGGACTAGTTCGGAAACTTGTCCGGCACTTTATATCCTTCATCCTAGTACACTGAGGATGGTCCAGTCATATCTATCCGACCGTACCACCCAAATTAAAATTACACTCTCTCCAGATCCATACAACTTCAAGGGGGCCTACCACAAGGGTTAATCCTTTGCTCCTCTTTTGTACATCACGTACTGCCATGAGCTCCAACGCGCAACCACTCCAGATACTCATAGTGCTTTGTATGCTGATGCCACAGCTTATTGGGCATGCTCACTAAAAGCGGAAACTGCAAACCGTCATCTACAGTTATCTTTAAGACAACTTTTCAAAATGGGCACAAAAATGGCGCATCACCCCTAATCCGAGCAAAACTCAAGCCATCTTCATTCAGCATCCCAACCATGTCAAAATGAAACATCAAAACCGCGCCTACATCAAACTCCGACCCTGGAATGAACCTATTTTGTTAAAAGACGAAATCTGTCATCTAGGTGCCTGGTTTAATAGAACATTTAACTGGAATTCCCACCTAAACTATACCCTTTCCAGGGTATGCAAACGCGTGAACCTGATCTCCACACTCAGAGGACGTTTCAGAGGCTGTCATACAAGAACTCTACTTCACACTTACAAAATCTATATTAGGCCACTGATAGACTATAGAGCTGTTCTATATTCTACTATTTCTAACGCGCGAGTACACTAAATTACCCGGGCAGCAATTGTATTTGGTCTAGTACAGTACATGTGGCATTATGAATGAACAAACCTTATTTGAATATTTAGAATTTTTACTCCAATATAAGTTGAGGTGGCATTTTTACAATACCCATATATCCTAGAATTCCCAATAAATTTCGAATTTCTGGAGCAGTTGTAGGGGGCCATTTACGTAAACGCGATAAGGCCGATATATCTGCAATGGGATTTGTAAGTCTTTGGGTTGCATATAGATTTGTTTCTTCGACAATCAAGTAAACTATCTAGTCATCTATAAATACACAATAAAAATCCCATGCTGTCCCATTCGCCATTTGAGCCATTACGCACTCTATTACTCCTCCACTATCAGAAAAATTAAATTTTGGTAATTCTTCTTCTGGATTAACTGAACAACCTAAATCCAAAAGAAATTGAGGATCATTCTGAATTTCTTGGGTTTCGTCAATTTGTTGTGCAAAATATTCAAAATAACCAGGACCAATATCGGGGCTGCTATCGCTTCCACTAGGAATGTGTTCATCGGAAGAGTTCCTATTTCCAAATGGTTCCATAAAAAATAATACATGGACTAAAGTATTAAATATTTATTATTTTAACTATATTGGTACAGATACATCGTCAGATAACGAAAATATATCTGAATCTATCTAATTAAATTTTTTGCTTTCTTTCCGTATGTAAAGTTGTACAGTAAAACAAGTGACAAAATTGCCCATTTTATATCCTTTGTACAAAGTCCAAATGGAAAAGTTGCTGATTTATAATTATTGAGTTACTAGATGATAACCCGTCGTAAAACGACTATCCATTACCAGGTCATATTTTATTTAAATGTAATTACAAAATT
>WYDF02015235.1:0-13449 GCA_009867245.2 Adranes taylori
GGGGGGGGGCGCTAAAAAGGTATTATTCCCCGGGCGCGAGGTAAGCTCGCTACGCCCCTGTGACTTCAGAAAATTATGAGTTAAATTACGTAGGGGCTTTATTAGTTTTAGTAATTTCTAAATTTCTATTTTAGGATGTTTGTGGAAAGGTAGACCAGCACAACTCGTAATACACTATGACAATGGATTTACCTTATTGGAAGCAGGAACAGGTTCAAGAACATTATGGCGATATGCTTTTGATAGATTAAAAAATTCTTCGGACGATGGAAAACGCATGTTATTTTTGGATTTCGGTGGCGAAGATAGCGATATAGTAATTTTATTTTTTGATCTTATTTTATTTAATATTGTCACGTTTATTTTTGGGAGGATGATTTTAGCTCTCAACGTGACAATCAAGAGAGAATTCTTTAAATGGGGTACTTAGCGATTCCCTCCTACACTATGGAATCGTTTTGTACAATAACTAAAATATGCTATTTACTTTAATACGCACTTGAATTTACCTACTACGAGATTATGTTATAATCCCTAGATTCACATAACATTTTAAAATAAATATGCTAGACTTTGCTATTGGTAGGGTTACGAGTACTTTTCTTATTTAATTCTAGAAGATCAAGCATAAATTTAACTAAACTCTGCGCAACCCTATCAATAACAATTCGTCCCTCTTGGTCAAGACTATAATGCGTTCATGCAAATAAAATTAGAATGCGAAACAATTTAAAAATTAAATTATTTCAGAAATAATTATAATTTGAAAATGAAAATTATTTTACTTACTGTTTTTGTCCTTTCTATCACCACCAACTTATTTTGGAATAACACTTTGTTACCTTATTAATTCAAATCAAAGTATTTTAATTTATCTCAATAAATAAAGTTGTTGTCTACTCAGTTTAATTTATTTTATTCTATGGATTCAAACTTAAAAGAATTATTTAATTATTATCGAACACTGTACTATGTGAACACTGCCCCATATATGATTTTTGATACATATTTTACATTTTAATTTATTCATGATTTAATTTGGAATAAATTGTAATTTAATTTAATTCCTGATTTTATGTTCAAAACGCTGACCGACAGAGATTCATTCTGCAACTTAAAATTTCTTATTTCCGACTATTCCCTGAGAGCTGTGCGTCTTTTATTCATTTCTTTGATTAGATCATTTCCTATCAAAATTAGGATCATTACTTCTCACTACTTTCTCCCTACCTCTAGTAAATTGCTTCCAAGAAATAGTAATACTGCTTCCTAGTAAACCTCTGGTAATAGATTCTCACTTAATTACCTATCACCCTATTCTACTAATTACTTTCGGCTAAAATGGATTCATGCCCAATCCGATCTGCTTTCTTTACTCATACTGATACAGTATCATACGGTGCTTTTACTAACTATTGAGTGACCAACCAATCAGACTGATAATGGCGTCACATCGCACCCTCACTACGCTTGCTACATGTGTCGGTGGCCCGAGATGTGTGTAAAAGCATTTGTTCAGGATTTAATTGATACCATAGGATTTAATTAACGTTAAATGATTATTTCTACATTTTGATTGTAAAACTTATTTACGGTAAAACTGCTCGTAGGCGACTACTTATTTTTTCCAACTAGTTTTTTCCAAACATCTTACATAATAATAAGATTTCACCAAATCTAGCCATCCTGAATTATTTACAAGTCATATAAAACTATCTACCATAGAAGTAACTTTATACGAGAACAAATTGCTCCATTACGCTCCATTCATTGATCGTTACACTCGCCACCGCTCCGAGAAAATTCGCCCTCGAATATAAATAAAACAAGAATTACAGAAAACATAATTAAACCAAAATAGTTAACCTAATTACTACAAATAATTCTATCTTGATCAACTTAATAATAACAAAATAATAAATAATTAATATTTACAAATAATAAACACATAATACAAGAAATTAATACATCCCGTACAGTTTGTATACGACAACATAAACATTCTTTAACTTGGCTTCGTTATACATTTTTAATATCCGGAAAACACAATCAAATTAATTGTTTTTATATACTTTCAGGAACTGGATATGGAAGGTTGTCCTAAGCCAATAGTCTTTATACTGCATAACTTTTTATCTGCCAAAATACATCGATTAGGTTTATATGCGTAATTCTTTTTATAAAATATTTTATCATTTTATAAGTATTAAAAGAATTTGCCGTATAGAACAATAAGAAGTTGATAATATTTATTATTTTTAACATTCATTTATTTATTATAATATCCAAATTTATATCCAGTATTTATTTTATATTCAGATTGTTATTTAAATATTCACTAGAAAGTTAAATTTAAAGTTTCTTTTTCTAAGTTTATTTATATGATAATGCAATTCGATGTTATAATCAAAACTTATTAAACGATTTTGACAAAGTTTAATTTTAGATTTGTATAAGTAGAAAAATCGGTCTAATTAAAGATATGTGCCTTTTCAATCCTATTATATTAACTGATATCCGTATTATTTAATTTTGTTTTATTGGGATTTTATAAAACAGACTTCAACTTTTAATATGCGGATAATCATTTGTAATTCTAATGTCATACGTTTGTTATGGGTTCCATCAAAACGACCGGCAACTATATCTCTTGAACTCCATAAAACGGTCTCAGTCTATTATTTCATTTACTGGATAGATTGTTTAGTCAGTGTTTAAATGGAGAGAAACTACTAAGAAGATTTTAATATCAGATATATTTTAAAGAGGAGTGAAAAATCTGTTCAAATTAGTGAAAAATCTGATCAGATTATAGAATGAAGACTTTCCTACACTCTATTTCTGCACAGCCTATATTTTATAGCCTACAGTGTGTAGTCCATTTTCTGCGTATGTGCCTCCAGAGATGCTTCTCCTGTTAGCAGGGTGGTAATAGTATTTGATTTTTTCCAGCAGAGTTCAGCAAATCTGAATTTTGATCTTACAAGGATTCCATATAAAGTGCTTATAGTTGACTGTCTGCTGCCTTTGTCCTGCAGCCTAAGTGTATTTCAATAGTACAGTTCTTATTGAATACACTGGTGTGTTCTGATCCAGGCAATTTTGGAACTGTTGCTAGCCTGGAATGCCTCTTGTCTTTGCTTATTATGAAAATCAGTTGTTCTTGAAAATCTTCTGGAGTGGAAAACTACCCAGAAGGCAGAACATTCCTTATTTCGCTCTTCCTCTGTATATTGCTGCTGCCGTATTTCCAGAGATCCTGATTCGATTATGAATCAGGCCATAGAGTCTCTGTAAAGTTAGGAAGGATTTCTCTCCACAAATCTGACTCTATCTTGGAAGGTCCTGTATATATTCTAGTCTGGAGGTTTCTGCGTCTGCTTGTATGATACTTTTGGATACGGCCAAGACATGGCAGTCTTGCTAACTCTGTGATTTGAACAAATCTTAAATAGAGTGCTTGAGCAAATCGCACATTGGGTGACTAATAGGATGTTTGAAATGATATCTAAAAAGAAAAGGAAACCAATTGTGGACCAGTAAAAGAAAATATGCTCTATCCAAAGTGTTAGTAGTGACGGATACCAAATCGTATTCAGAGAAACTTTCAAGTACCTTGATATTACTAGATACATATTACTAGACACAAAAGATTTTGTTTCAACGAAGATTTTTATGACGTAAACGACTACGCTAACCAAAACAATGCAGCATTATTAAAAGGTACACCTAATGTAGGAGGTTCTAAGAGAACAGAAAAAAAAATTGTACTCCATTTTAGTTGAATCTACACAACTATATTCAACACCCATGTGAGCGAAACCGCTTTAAGGAAAACACAACGCCCAGCTCTATGGAGTAACTGACAGGCATTGATACAATTATATTACTAGCCGAAGAGCGACTAAAGTTTTAAAGAGGAAGAAACCTAAAACAGCCCTCTCAATGAACAAAAGAAGCTATACAGAGAAATATTGCTGCAGAACTAGCATGTTTAGTGGAACAACACAGAAAAAGGAGCTTAAACTAAAAAAGTAATTCCAGATATCTAGAAATTAATTCAACGAAAGCTTTGAAGCTTAATGTTTCTTTTCTTGGCAGAAGCATTGACAGCACGACAGTTTTGTGTCTGATATGGTAGATTTTAGTTTTACGTCCTCCAATAAAGCGTTTGCTATTTGATTGCATGCTGACTTTGCCCATCAATCGTATGTGTTTTTCAATAGTACAGTTTCTTATCGCTTCTCTGACGGAACAAACAGGTGTGTTCGGAGCCAGTCAAGTTTGTGTTAAACTCTCTTTGCTAGGCCATTTACTGTTTTGTTGTCCGCAATGCTTTGCTACATTTTGGTCTGTGAAACTAGGGAATACTGCCCAGAAATCAGAACATTCCGCATTTCGCTCTTTCTCCATATATTCCTGCTGTCGTATTTCCAGAGGTCCTGATTCGCTTATGAATTAGGCCACAGCAGTCTCTGGAAAGTTAGAAAGGACGTCTCTCCACAAATCTGAGTTTATTCTGGAAGGTCTTGTATATATTCTCGGCTATATTCTAGACTGGCTGTATTCAAGTTGCATATATGTATATATTTTAGACACAATTGTTATGTCAAATATTATATCAATTTAATTATATACAATTTTATGTCCAATTTTAGGCCAATTTTGTATTGTATCAATTATATTTTATATCAATTTTATATTTCCCAATTTTATACTTCATCTCCTCTGTGTCTATTTTCTTTGTCATATTCGGTCTATTGACTTTTTGCCGATAGAGTGCTGTTTCAGCATCTGCGCGTATGGTACGTTTGGATACGCTGATGGAATGGCAGTTTTGGGCTTTGCCGAGGAAACTCTGAGCCTTGAACAAATCTTAAATAGAGCAGTTGAGCAAATCTCAAATTGGGTGACTAATAGGAAATTCGAAATAGCGCCTAAAATAACCAATTATGGACCAGTAAGAAAACTATGCTCTATTGAAAGAGTTGGTATTGACGGATACCAAATCGAATTCAGAAAGAAAATTTAACCCCATTTTAGTTGAATCTACACAACTATATGCCACAGCCATGTGGACAGAAGGGCTTAAAATAAAACACAAAGCCGATATTTTACTAAAAGCACAACATCCAGCTTGATGGGGTGACGGACAAGAATTTCTCCAACTATCCGAATAGCGACTAAGATTTTAAACAGCAAGAACACTAAAATAGTCCTCAATGGACGAAAGAAAATGTATAGAGAAATATTGCTGCAAAATTTACAAGTTCAGTGTAACAATTCAGAAAAAGGGACTCAAACTAAAAAAAAACGAATTCCAGTTATCAAGGAATTGATTCATAGAAAGTCTAGAAGTTTAATTGGCAGTTTTGCGGCTTACCCGTAAAAGAGAGGAAATATTGCTGCTCGGACCCATTTGATAAAGTTGAGCACAACTTATTTTACTGCATCGCTTAGGAGGAAGAGCGCAAAACATTAATAAGCCTTATTGGTGAAGATGTTGAGTCTTGCAATATAATCGAGGAAATGATTAATTGGAGGCAAAAATCATGAAAATTAAGCAAGTTACTTTTAAATCATTGCAAACTTGAAGATTCATGCGGAGGACATTTTAAAGTAGAATAGGAACCAAGTCGCCCAAACTCCTAATATGATAAGAAATGGACGGTATATTTTCAACGCGTCTAAGCATAAGCGGACATAGAGAACTGTAGGTTCCAAGAAAATGCTTGAAAATTTTTAAGTAAAGCATTTTATAGGAAGAGGAAGAGGGGAAATAGATTATTTGTAAATGATCAGTATAATATGAGTTATGTATATGATAAGTTATATGATAAAAATTTAAAACAAGTTGAAGAAGTAGTAAACTATTCTTCAACTTGTTTTATAAATAATCTATTAATAAAGAATAAATGGAAGTGAATCTGCTTTTTATGCAAGCAAACATAGATATTATTTTTAATAAGTTGGTAATGTCAATAATCACAACAAATGTCTTAAAAAAGCGGCTTGTTCAAGATATATGGCGCCATTTCACCCATTATTATAAGGGATCATCAGCTACTTCTTTATTAGGTGCATCACGGCTTTGAAAACGGAGACTAACTCATTAAGGCACAAGCCGGCTGTTGATAGAAATGAAATTTCGTATTATAAATGATTTGTTTTTGAACAACCAGCTTTACATGTAGTAATTGATGTTCTTAATGCTGTCGTTGTTGAATTAGGTATTACGCATCTTATATGAGAAATAGGTAATATTAAGACAACATTGTACCGAGATATTAAGTGCAATGAAGACGACTATAGAGTCATTGGAGCCCCTAACCACCCTATTTTCTCTCGTTCATGCAGCTATAGGGGCCGTATACATATATAATCGTACATACATACGAATCTATATAATAAAGTAATTTCCGCTATTAAAAATTGAATCTTATTTCCATTGATTACTTACTTTGGCAGTGAACAGAAAAAAAGGAAAAACAAACAGAACATTCTACCTCCAATTTATTAAATTTCATATATATTATCGTAATACTAAAAATTTAGTATACCGACAATTTTGTTAGTCTTCCAGATTAAAAAAAATGATTTAAGTAACTTAACGATATCAAGTAATATAGAAAACGTTTTATTTTACGCAGTATGGTACAAAGTATTTAGGAGTAATTAATTATTAGTTTTTTTACTGGATTTTATATATTTATTTATCATCTTGTTCAGAGCATTTGATTGATTAAATCAACATTTTAGTAGTTTGCAATGATTGAGCAATTTAATACAAAATAGTTCATTAGTTACTTGTCTGTTGAGTTTTAGCTAACAAATATTTTCATTCGTTTTTTTAATTCACTTGTACTTCATTATTAGTTTTTTTAATTCACTACTATTATTTTTTGCGGTAAAAAATGTACACCTTAGATTTTCCGAATACTCATTTGAATACAGTAGACAGATGTAGTATTAGCAATTAGTTTGAAACTAATTAAATAACGCACATAAAGCAAATCAAAGTATAGGTAGTAATTTTTTGACGTTATAGTATAGTGCAATTATGTAAAGCTATATGAGCAGCTGAACAAGATCAACCGATTTCGAACAATAAAAAAAAATTGAACTTAAATTTAAAAAGATTTTAAAACGACGTCCAATATGAGGGGCTCTCTACAACTAATTATCTAGATTTTATAATCCTATTTTCATAGATATCTAGATTAGCCATGGACAAAGTAATCGAAAAATTGACATCCTTATGGATTCTTGCGAACAGAAAATAAAATCTATAGAGAGAACTTATATGGAGTCCATTAATTTAAATACATATAATTTATATCGAGTCCATTAGGTAAAACTTGTCAGACATATTAGTTTATGAACGCAATAGTTTTGTAGCATACCTAAGTCTCTATCAACATTGTAAATTATATATTACCTTTTATTATTTCATGTATAAAAAAACATATATTTAATTGTAGTATGTACTTATTTATCTAATAGTTATTAGATGTTCTTTATAAATTTTATACAAAATTTTATATTTCATATTTATCAATTTTATTTCATTTTATATATAAATAAGTAGTTGTAATAAATAAGTAATCAATCCCAATGAATAATAACATTTAATGATCCCATTAATGTGATTAATCATTGGGATTGATTGCCTGATGGACTAATAATCTTTTTAAGTGTATGACTATAACATGTTTAATACTCAAGTCCCTAGATTTGATATAAGGAAATTTTATTGACATGAAAATGTATACATTTAAAATTTTTACATTAAGAATAATTTAACGAAAATACTGTATTTTTCTTTAAGGAATTATAAATGGATGTTCTGTTTCAATGTCATTGGAATAATTTAACTTTCATAACAGTTTGAAAATGTCATGATTCTTATGTAGTCTACTTATTTAATTTGTTGTCTATTGAAATGTTATAGTGTTGTTACGTTATTAAGAGCCGGAAAAGATTTGTAGAATAATAAGTGGCTAGGGTATTTGTGGGATGGGTGAAAGGATAGTGAATGGAGTGCCTACCCTATTTTTCTTACTACAAACAACATAAGGTCTAATTTTTCAATTTTGGCTTCTACATACGCTATAATTTTAAGTAAAATGGCACAACGCAACAAAACAATTATTTCAAGAAAATAATAGAAGATGAATTTTCTTTTCTTTTTATCATCATTAAAGCAATGAGTGTCTTGAAATAAATAATATGATTCTACACGCCGAAGTTTATTTAACGCACATTACATTAAATTATACGTGCTATTTGACATTTCATTTATTTTGAATTAGAATAAAAATAAAAGATGGGATTAAATGTATGAAGTATGATCAAATAATACGCCGAATTAATATTTCTCTCTAATAATCTTTATTTATTCCTCAATGTTATCATTGTCCCCTTCAAAGAAGTCTACATTGGATATAAATAATACACTTTTAACCAGCGTTTTTTCAATTCTTCGAAGCAAGTCTCAAATATAATTTTCGATATCGCGTTTAATTGCTTTAGCAATTATGTCTTGATTTCGCGAATATCGGCAAGAGGTCGTCTTTTCATAGTCTTTCTTATTTCAGCAATAGAACAAAGTCGCAGAATGCTATGTCCGTGTTGAATCATAACGGTGTTGTTTTTTGCCAAAAATACACGAACAAGCAACTAAGTGTGCGCAGGTGTATTATCGTGGTGCAATAAAAAAGGTAGACAAACAAATCATCTATCAAATTCCCCAAATCGTATAGTTTTAATGTTATCGAGCGATCTGTCATTTTGTTTTAAAAATCGAAAATGGCACCCCTTCGGTTTTGCTTTATAATTGACGAACTGCACGCATTTACGATTTTAATATATTGACTTTTACGTTGGCTCCCCAGAAAGCCTCAATTGGAACGATTGGACTTTCGTTTCGACTTCATATCCATACACGCATGTTTGGTCACCAGGTATGATTTGTTTGAGCAATTCTGGATTGTCTTTGATTTCATTAAGCATTTTCTGAGCAGCGTCGAAACGACCCCATGCACTACAAATGATTTGTTTCATATAATAACTTATTGAAAAATACAGTTTAAACCGACTTTCCTATTGTAACTTTAAATAATCTTGAGATTTTCTAATCAATCGTTAAACATCCAGACTCATCGAACTACATAAATGTAATAAATTACTGTTATAAGTAGAGTTTAAAGAAAGTTAATGTAAGTGATATTTTCGTTAATTGTAAATACTCATTTAGCATAGGTAGTAATTCAGTTTTGAAAATAATCTTCCAAATATGTAATTGTTTTATAACAACTAAAGTATTGTAATGTAAATTTGGTTTAGATAAGAAAAAATGATGACACTATCTAAG
Source organism: Adranes taylori (assembly GCA_009867245.2). NCBI lineage: Eukaryota > Metazoa > Arthropoda > Insecta > Coleoptera > Staphylinidae > Adranes > Adranes taylori. The sequence continues at coordinate 9,374 of WYDF02015235.1, forward strand.
TCAGAGGTTCCCAATTTTTTTGAAATGTTGTACCGGTATGTAGTGGACAAAATGGAGTACCTGTAAGTAAATATTTTTAGAAAAACGAGTCCTAAAAGAAATTTCCTAAATTCTAAAGTGATGATACTTTTCTTTTCATCGCTTGTCTCTCTCAAAAATTTTGACGGAAAAAACGGTTAGCCCAAAACTTTCCTAAATTTTCAAGTGATGACCTTTTTTTAGGTAAATATTTTATTGTTTTGCAAAATATTGTTTTCATTATGTACCAGAAGCTCGGCATTCGGTACCGGTACGCGTACTATAGTTTGGGAACGTCTGATCTAAGTTATATGATTGTACTGATTTTATAAAACATATATTATGATTTAAATAATACTGCCAAGAACGCACAAAATAATATAATTTAAGATATTTTTGGTAAGATATTATTTGAAGTAATTATATTATTTCTAAAATATTCCAGAAAATTAGGAAATGATTATTAAATATGGAACTATGAAATATGATCTATGATATATGTGAAACACAATTGCAGGAAACGCGTAACCCGTGTAATGAAAACAAAGATAGCCTATGTAATGAGAAAAAAAATGACAAAGCATAATGAGAAAAAAGAGCATGTGTAAAGTCATATAAATGAGAGTAAACCGGTTTACTCCGGTTTTTGATAAACCGGTTTTTGAGCTGTGACGAAGCTTTGAGCTGTGACGAAAAAAAAGGCTTAATAAACTTAAAAAAGAGAGAAAGTTGTGTTGCGCGATATATGATGTTACGTTTATGCTGTTAGATTATATTCGCTAATTAAAAAAATTGTTGGCTGATACAAATATTTGTTTAGCCAGCCACTTTTGAGCTAATTTCTTTTAAGTTCATTATAAAGTAGCTACGTACTAAAATTAATATAAAACACATAAATGCCATAATTAGATGCGAGGCAAAAATTATAAGTCACTATAGCTGATTCTCAAAGTACACCTTTAGCGAAGTTCAAAGAACATGCAGCTTTGACTTACGACATGATATGATGCTATAATTAATAAATATTGCCAAATAGAGACTCTTTTTCACGAAGCAATAGACTAAATTGATACCTAAAAGTGCGTTGCTAACATTTTTTTTAATTTACTTGACTCATCAGATGTTTTTAGGACTGGACGAAGTTACATATCAGATTTGCAGAACATTTAGGGTTTCCTTTTCTATATACAAACTGTTCCAAATCTGATTTTAGTGTATTTGTTGGTGAAAAAATAGTAAAGCATAATATGAAACGCCTGGTGTCACTATTACAGTGGATTGTTGACGAAAAATCATTTACTTAATGATTCAATTATTTCGAGTGTACGATCCTGTATTTATAAAAGTACGTATTTCTTGTATGGACGGTTATGATGTATGTAACCGTAACTAACCTAACCTATGCTAGTATAGGTTAGGTTAGGTTAGGTTAGCAGTTTGTTTGCACTGTATGTTCAACTGACCAAACAAAACTTAGCAGTTTGTTTGGTAAGTTGAACATATAGTCAAAACATTTAAATAATTATTTTAAATTGCCCAATTTTATTCTAAAATTTTTGTATTTATCTAAAATTCCCTGTCGTTTAATTTTTTTAACAGATATACAGCTTTGTTTATTCTAATATCATTGAGAACTAGTATAGCCTATAAATTGCCTACCCTGCCAGTTGAATCTCCTGGTCCCCATATTTGCCTGCGCTGTTAGCTTTCTTGGGGGCACTCTTGAGTCACTCGAGTTGCTCTTGTATTCGACGGTCTAAGGGCCGATTCCAAGCCTTTGGGAGGCATCAGACCGCTTGATGAAATTTACCATGACATTTCTCTTGGAATTTACGTTGATGTCACATTGGATTTCAAGTTAGAGTTCTTAAGTATTCTGAGGTTGGGAATCGTAAACTTTTTCTTTATAGATTGATTGAGTCAAGCGTTACTTTGTGGTAGTCCATGATGAAATATCAATTAAAAGTGTTTATTACTTCATGATTCACTATATATAGTAACAATTGTTAGATTGTGATTTTATAGCCTTTCGTGGCCTTTCGGCCATCTTCAGACAAAGAGACTATTAATTCATGTTACGGGTTACGAGGGATTGGATTTAGAGATGTTAACTATGTCACAGAACCAGAAACAATTAGATTCGATCATGAGATTAGACAAATTTTCTGCCTTAAGCCTAGAAGAGTCTTTAAAGAAATGAACTTGGCAAAAAGAGGCGTTTTAATTTATAGCCAGTATTTGAACCACCAGCACTTTCCCGATAACGTAGTGGGAGGGAGTTTGCTTTTAACTCAATTTTCATAAGAGCAAACGCGTTATAAGACTGTTCAAATCGCCGATAAGCTGTTGGGCCGAGCGCTCCTTATAACTACAAAACATTACAATAACCCAATCAAATTACAATAATTACAACAAATAAAAAAAAAGATCTAACTTTTTCATTCAAGAAAAACTAAATGCAATTTTGAAAACACAAAAATACGGCACGGTAAAGACTTATGCTCGCTAAAGAAATCTAAGGTGCCGACATAACTAGAAGAATTGAGCTCAGCTGGAAATGTGGGCTTTATTCCCAATAACGGGAATATACCAATCAATCTGAAAGAAGTTTTTGATTTGTGCATACTACCAATTGCTATATATCGGCACGAAACGCAACACAATGTTAAAAGACTTTGACCCATGGAGAGACAGATCTGTACGTATTCTGCCGCGACAGAATCGGAAACGTGGAGATACGACGACACATTAAAGTTACGGATATCTTTGGAAAAGGAGAGATACTGAAATGGTGATGAACAGGGTACAGCACGTATGATTGACGCATGTGGTGTCCAAGAACAATGGTAAGATTCAAAAGGTGCCGGCCTACTACTTGGACGGACAACCTAGTTTTATTGGCGGATAGAAATTGGGTTCACGATGTATAGCACCTTGAAAGGGCCCACATTTGGGGTGCAAGAGATCATTTTATGTTTTTTTTTAGTACTAGATGATTTTTTTAATTTTCTAATTGATTAAGAGATACTTATTTATTATTACGTGCATATAAAATATCATTGTAGACGCATTGTACGAATCCAACAAACGCGCTACTAATACGTGGCCTGCGATACAGCTTGAAATATTTGTACAACATTTCCATATAGTACATAATTTGTTGTTAATCATGTAAGTATTATTCATTCCACACAAAGTTTTAGATTCTTTTTATTTGCGTGTAATAATTTACGCCTTACATCTATTGTTTTCCTCTCTGTAAATTAAACTCTTTCTCTAGTATAAAAAAGGTTATCCTAAAAAATTTTATCCAAGAAGTGAAAATATGAAGATAGTAAAACAGGTACGGAATAAAGAGTACGGAATAAAGAGAACGATTTTAAAATACTTTAAGCATCACAAATGTATCAAATATTTTCAACAATTTAAATCAAAATTAAAGTTTCAGATTGACGTTCAAGAAAATATCAAAAATACATAATATAGATTGCATTATTAGACCTTTTATTACATTAAGTATCATACTAAGTTGTAATGTATGTTGAAATTAAAATATATGAATGAATGAATAATACAGTAATTATTTACCTCATATTTTCTGCTTATTAAAAACTAACTGGGCAATGTGACAACATGGCAACTAAATCAGAACGGAACGTAAATATTATAACGCAAGCGCAACTTTATTTATCGATTGGGTCTCTCATATTGTGAGGATCGCGTCTTATTGGACTCGTACTATGCGACTACACCAAAACATCTATGGTATCATCTATACTAATTCCTATTAGACATATAAATTGAAGTTAGTGAATTCTGTATATATTAATAACGTAAATAATAAAAATAGTCTCATTATTGTAATATAAAACATTCTACGTAAATTAAATATTGCCATTTTAATATTGCTTTTTAATGATATGCCTTTAAGTCGCGGACGCAATAGCAATTTTTCTAGAATAAAGCTCAAAAAGCTAATAAAGCTTCTTCTCCAGTAACGCTAAGAATAAACTTAACATTTAAGTTACATTTATTATGTTTTAGATATATATTCTTAT
>WYDF02015246.1:0-13449 GCA_009867245.2 Adranes taylori
ATATATAAGTAATTTATTTATGGATGATTATTATTATTCAATTGGTTTTTCATTTGTGGACTTACAAAAAGAAATTAAAATAAATGTCCAACATAAAAATTATTTATTTGTTTACGGCAATCGGATGTCCGTGACTGATAAAAATTATATACCTAGGTATTAGAAATTTGCTGCCCTAAAAATAGTCGCTGTAAGCCCGTGCTTATAGTGTTTACTGGAAAATCTGGCACTGCCTACCATGGCACTGCCTAAGTTGTCTGAAGCTAATAAAAGGGGCGTTAATACCATCACTAATGTACGCCTGCGAGATATGGGGAAAAGGCCCGGAGGCAGTTAAGGACGAAGTAAACGGAACTCAGAACATAATACTTAGAAAATCCGTTGATGCACCATGGTTCATAAGGAACAGAAAAAGGAGAGATGAACTTCAAGGTGAAAAATTATAAGCGCTAGGGAAAAAGGAAAATCAGACATGGCAACAAGACTAAAAAACCACCCAGATGTAGATGTGCAATAATTAGGAAATGAAATAGAAGCCTAATCACAAAATCAGTATCAATATAATAGGAGTCAGTGAAACTCTGGGCTAACTCTGGACCATGTACAATACAAGACCAATCAATTTATTACTCTGGAAATGACAGCAAAACACATGATCGTTTCTCCAACTATAAAAAAATGCCATAAAATCATATATCCCCTTTTCAGACAGATTGTTACTTCTTCAGAATGTAACTTAAAGCATATACACTCGTCTTAAATATCATATAAGTCTATGCACCAACGGCAGATAAAGAAGATGAGATCGTGGAAGAATTTGAGCAACAATTATAGACCATAATTAGGATGACAAAGAAAAATGAAGTGACATTAATAATGGGCGGCTTCAACGCCAAGGTCGGGAGAGATAAGGTGACAGATGTTACGGGTGGGCATGGATTGGGAATTAAAAACGAAAGAGGGGATCGTCTCATACGATTTTACCAAGAACAGAAATTACTGATAAGCAATACTCTTTTTGATCTAACTACCACCTGCCGCAGTTAATAGTCCAAGAAAACGTCGATAGCAAGAGAGGACCCTGGACCGGGAAGAAGACAACACGCGTGAATGCATAACACAGACCAATGGTTTGGATTAACATTGAATTGTTTAGAAGAGCCGTAAGTAAAGTCACAATAGCCATGTTAATAGCCAACCTCTGCAATGGATAAGGCACTGGAAGAAGAAGAAGAATCGCAAATTCAAGCAAGGAGAAGCTCAGAGAAACTAAACAGATAAATTTTGAGGAGCTCCATTGCTCCAGAAGCAAACACTCTCGCTATTCGTAGACTTAATTGGTCTGAAAAATAGGAAAAACGCAAAGAAAAAATTTAAAAAAATGTTTACTGAAATTATACAATAACATTTATAATAATGTAATATGATCTTGATTACATTTGGTCACCCTAATCAAGAGCAATGACAGAATTATCGTAAAGCGATTCCAAGCACGTAGCAGCAAAAGCAGCAGCAGTAATGTGTACGTGGTGCACGACAACTATTGAAAGCATCCCTACTACTTCTATGGAAATTTATTCCAACGCAAATGCGCACATGTAGAATCGTGTAGAGCAGACAACACGAGAAATGAACAAAACAAAATTCCGATACACGCGAACGAGGAATTAAATGATTCTCGAACGTTTTACATAAAATTTTCACAACTCGTGAAGCAGTTAGGTTTTTACTTCTTATTTATTTATAACATATGTTAAGAATGTGTGAATAATTGGGACTCACTTTTACTCTGTGTTGTGTTTTCCTTGTTTCATCGTTTGTGTAAACAGATTGTTTATAAGAAGATCCACTGTTAATGGGTTGTCAATATTGATTAGGCAATTGTAAGACGGCGTTTGTGTAAATAAATAAGTGTGAAAAATAGTGAGGAATTTTTAGTGCGGATCATTTGCAGCGTATCCTGTTAGGTGCCTAAAATTTACATGCTTTTATGTATTTGAACAGGTAAGAACATATTTTAATTAAATTTCTTTTACAAATTACAATGGAATGTTGGATTGTGAAAAGTGATTTTTGACGAATAATAATTGTAGACATATTTTCTTTTTATAAATTTTTTTAGGTTAATATGACCACAAAAACATTATTGATAGAAATTCTAAAATAAAGTTTCATATTTTTATTATACGTATTATAGTATTTGTGGCACCCAGACCCAGAATGGCCCAAACTATGGGCGTACACAAGGAGGGATAAGGGAGCCTGCTGCCCGCCCCTTATGTTTCTCCTCACTAAGAAAACATTTTGACTAATAAGACAACACATCATGATTAAACTGCTGCCCCCCCCCCCCCTCCGCTTGATTTAAAACCTACTAGAAGTTGTGTACCCCCATGGCCCAAAGGCATCCACAACCTGAACGGCCCACCTCTTACGGAGTGCATTTCTGTTGATGGTCTACAAAACAATTTAGAAAAAATTATATCTTATTTTCTTTATATAATTGTTTAAACATAATGCATAGAGTGTAGATAATCTACAATATGTCACTAGTAATTTGTTTTGAGAGGGAGGGGAGATCTGAAAGGTACATGCGCAACCACAGACTCCTCACGCTTGCGTGAGGAACCTATGAGGATGGACGTCTGCATTGCCCATTTAGCCCATTTGACTGACCCTCTTGGCGCTACCACTTGCACTGGGATCTTCAGGGGGGAAAGGGGTTGGAGGGATCTTTTTGCCAATAGTACTCCTTGGCCGAGGATTTTAAGCTCGGCGCGTATGTTACATTTTGATATCGACTCCTCGCAGGCCAGCAAACACCTTTTCCTCATATTGTTATGGCAGTTTTTCCTTTCAGCATAGACGAATATAGCTGTAAGTCAGCTTCCCCCGATTACGTTGTCGGTATCAATCTCTTGGTGAAGTTCAGCGCCGTGTATATCTGTGGTTTGTTTCCTTTGTGCACTCCATGCTGGGCAGTGGAAGATTGTGCGTTCCATGAGGTCATCTTGTTCCGTGTTACACTGGGTATATGTCGGCGAGGTCACTATCTTAAAACGTTCTAGGTAAGACCTGAAATTGCCGTGCCCAAATAAGACATGCGTAAGGTAGTGGTTGTGGTCTCCCTATATGCTTTCACCTCAGGGATGAGTTTGTATGTTCATCGTCCCTTATTAGAGTTTTGCCTCTGTGCATATAGCTTATCCCTGGCAGCACTTTTAGCGGCTGGACTTACGATGGACTTATTCTTATGAAAGTCAAATTTGTTCTCACGTCAGTAGTACTAAACAATTCAAATATAATAGTGGGTTAGGACACATTGGCATTAAAGAAATAAAATTTTCATATTGATCCAGAGTGAACTTTTGTTTGTTGTTTACAGAAAGAGACAAAAAGATATATTTTCGTAACAAAGTGTTCTCAAAAACATAAACTATCACTATCTGATTTTATCTAAGATAGAAGATAAAGTGGTGTGCTGGTATCATTATAAAATCTAAATTATTCGATGAGAACATCCTCCAGCAAGTTCTGTATCGGTAGAAGTTCTTAAAGTATTATGCTGGGTTCACATTTACAAATATCGCATTCGGAACGCATTCGGTAAAAATATTTTAACGCAAGTTGTTCCAATATCAGTGCTCAGGTCATATGTGGAAACGACTGGAGGTAACTTGCAAGTTATACCTTTTTCTTTTTATTCATTTATTATTTTCGATAAAATTATTTTTATCCTTTAAATAGTTATGTAGGCTTTCAACGGCGATAACCACTACTTCAGCCTTTTCGGGTGATATCAGAAGGGGCATTCTTAACACTGATGAAATGATCACAAAATCACAAAAAGTGTTTTCCCGCACTCTTCGGACTGGGCTCAATCTGTCGTTAAATATTCTCTCATTTGATCCTTTTCGACTTATTCCTCCATATGGTTTCATAATAGTATATTAGAGGAAATACCTTGTCACTAATAAATACGTAAGGACTTTTCTTCTGCATTCCCGAAGGGGGCTTTTAGGAGCGAAGTGTGATTTTCAATTCTTCGTTGAAGTACGGTATACTAGAACAGTACAGCGCATAAATTTCTTCAAAAAAGCCAACAAGCTTCTGGATCGTGTGCGTTGAATGGGGCATAAATTCTTGTGTCATTTTCGTGCGCCGTACACTTGCTGCGAAAATATTTTCGCCAAACGCATACGGGGAAAGTACTTCTAAGTGTGGACCCGGTTATATAAAAATCATAGTACCTATAGGTACTGGAGGAATCATTCGTGCGTCGACCATCCATCAATATACTCCTTACACACACCTTTAAAATTAACATTCTCATTTTGACCGAATCACCGAACCTTTCTTTCCATATACATTCGCTAATCTCTCCTCAGTCACCCCCGCTTTTTTACTACCAAACCCACATGTTCACTCATCCTCCCACCATTACTCAACATATATCCCAAATAATTATACTTCTTAACATTTTCAATTGTTAATACATATATCTCAAATTCATCCTTTCTATTTTCTCTACCCCTCTCTTGCATACCATCATTTTACTTTTGCTCATTCATTGCTATACGCCTCTTCTCCATATATCTATTTACCCTTCCATTTCCTCCTTGCATTCCAACTCTTTCATTTCCTCCCTACTACACACTACGTCATCCGCGTAGCTCAGTGACCATATTCTTTTACCACCTATATTCACACCGCCATCATAACGCATCACCCAAATCAGAAACATAGATGATGAATAAACTAGCGCTTAGCAGACAACTCTGTCTTAACCTCTTTTCCCAACGTTAACCATTCAGATATCTCATCTCTAACCTATGCCCTTACCACTGTATCCTCATACGAGTTTTTAATTGTCATTCTAACCCTTTCAGATATTCCTACCTCTCATCTTCACCCATAACTTTTTTCTATCATGTTTCCTATTTTTACCCGTCCTTATCTCCTCATTTATTCTAAAGTTTAATACTACAACGTTGTCCATTACTCCCTTTCCTTTCACAAACCCCGTTTGACTTTCCGACAAGCTCTTTTTTCACTTTCTAACTATAATCCTTGCTATAATATAGTCTACATGTACAATTCATTATCGTGATCTCTGTAATTATTCACATCTCTCCTATTCCCTCTCTCATACACCGGTACAACTACCTTTTACTCTCTTCTTCCATACCTTATTCCTATCTCACTAACGCACTCACTCCGTCCTCATTTAACTCCTTCCATACATCAACAGGCACTCATCAGGATGTATGGAAGGATTTCAGGATTTTATTCTCCAAATTTCGTCCCTTACTTTTTCCATTATAAGTATTTCTCCACTCCATGCCTCCTCTATCAGATCATTTCTTTCTATATTACTACTAGTATCCCCATTCACTCCCTCTATCAAATTTTGTTTGCACTATCCTATACTTATACTTGTTTTTTCTCTACCCATCTTCTCCTTCTTACTATTTCGCAAATATTTCCAAATCTCCCTTCAATCCATATATCTTAGTCATTGGATTTTAAACAGTCTACTTTATTACCGTCAATTAAATTTTCTATTAGTAATATTTTTTCCCAAAGCTTCTCTTGAAAAAATTCCTAAATGTCGTGTCAACAATATCAAATTTTTGTTTCTTTCTGGCCTCTTGCCTAACATATTTCCAATCATTGGGCACAAAAATATTCGAATGACATTTGTGTCATTTTCTAATCAATCCAAAGTCCTCATCCATCACACGATAAGTACAAGGGTGGTCTGACATAAATCTAGCCTTCCGTGGTGGCATTCCGTGACACCGAACACCATATTGATTTTGACATCTGCAACCAACAGGTGACGTCTATCAAAATTTGAAGCAAAAAGAACAATTAGTTTGGTTTTTACAGCCGTCGCAAGCAAGCAACTTTTTGGTTTAGTGAAAAATGGAAAAAGTCTAAAATCGTCTAGTGGCTAAGTTCCTTCACAAGCAGAAATCAAAGCCGAACTGAATGCTGTATATGGCGACTCCTCACCGTCCCTAGCAACAGTTATAGTTTGGGAAGCTGAATTTGTTCATGGTCGTACGAGTGTTTTTGATGATGACCACCCTGGGCCCTCAAATATCGTCGCTACACCAGAAATCGTCTACAAAATCCATGATATGATTATGACAAACCGTCGAATCAAAATCCCTGCAAACATATCAACTGAGCGTATACATGCCATCATACACAAACATTTGGATATGAAAAAGAATTTACTTACTATCCCAGAAACGCACATGTATGGCGGATTCGGAGAAGCTTTGGCGAAGATAAAACATGATCCGAAGGATATTTTTCGTCGATACGTCACTGTTGATGAAATGTGGGTCCATTAATACATACCGGAGACGAAGGAGCAGTCAAACCAGTGGATAAAAACCGGCGAAGGTCCACCGAAGAAGACAAAGACAACCCTATCGGCCAGAAAGGTGATGCTGAATGTTTTGTTGAGATGCGAAAGCCATTATTCTTATTGATTACTTGGCAAAGGGTAAAACCATAACTGGAGATTACTACGCAGCATTAAAGGACCGTTTCGACGCCGAATTGAAGAAGAAGCACCACGGTTTAGCTCGCAAAAAGTTCTCTTCCATCATGACAATGCACCCGCTCACAGAGTGGCTTTCGTGCAGGCAAAATTGAACCAATTAAACTACGAATTGATCAATCACCCGCGTATTCACCAGATCTAGCCCCTTGCGACTTCTTTCTGTTCCTAAACCTAAATAATAGCTCGGAGGATGCCGTTTTGCAACTAACGATGAAGTGATAACCGAAACTTTCCACTATTTTGAAGAGCTCGAAGGGATGAAGAAGTTGGAAGAGCGTCTTGAAAAGTTTATTGCCTTAAAAGGGGACTATGATGAAAAATTAATTCTTACTTAGACGTTTTCTTACTTAGGCTAGATTTCCGTCAAACCACCCTCGTAGGTATGACTGCTAACTAAAAATTTGTGATCTATTTCTTCAATAGGCTTAGATGGGTCGGAAACAATGAGATTTGTCAGGAGGGCTATTTTTATATTTCGGTTTTGTCCTCCGCTCTGATTTTTTTTACAGGAACCAATTTCCTATGGTCCTCTTTAGGCTACAGTAGGCTTTTAGCTTTCCTTATATGCAACTCTTTTTTCCAGTTTACACTTTTGATATTCCTCCCTTTTTTCAAATACCTGTAGTTTCATTTCCATTATGATGCCTTTCTTACATGCATCTGATATCGGAGTATGAAAATGTAAATTGAATTCTTTATTAAATATTTCTGTAAAAACCCAATTAAAAAGCGAGTGAGACACTTTCTCTTTATAAATTTTGGTTAAAGTCAAATATGATGATAGAAATTTTCTATCTGGATTTGTTGGAATGTGTAATGCGACTCATATGCAGGAAACTTGTCTATAAAAGTTTTAACCTCGTCTACTTTTTCCAGGCTTGTTTTATTATGCAAAGTATGTTTTCTGCGTTTATCAATAGAGGGAGTATTACCGACTACTTTTTCATTAATCACTTTTGTAATCCTTCCATCCGAAATACTTAAAAGCTTTGTAAAAAAGGTTTACGTACTGTTACATCTTGTACTGCTGGTGAGGGAAGATAATAAATTCTGTTTTGTGCTGCCTGCTATATATCTGCATTATTTGTGGAAATTATATTTTTGTTAACAAATTTTTCTTGTGAAAATAAATATGCGGACTAGAAGACTAGAAAAATTGGTACAAATTTGTTACTGAGGCTCAAAGTTGAAATGATTCTAATTTGTACTACCTGAGAAAATATTTTAGGAGGAATTTGTGTACTTGAAGATGACAAATAGCTTTCTGATCCTCCTCGCATTTTTTCTTCTATTAATTTTAAGAGTTGCGTTCTGTTCTTTCCTTTCTAGACTTCCTTAGCTTCTTTAGTCATGTTTTCCTTACCTTGAAGCTAGTTCTCGATCTATAGCAGTCAGTAGCTTTGATTTGTGGTTATAGGCCGTTCTGGTTCTGGGTGCCTCATTTATAGTACATACAGGGGCGGCTCTAAGCGGTAAACGAGGTAAGCATTGCAACGGGGCGCTTTCTTATTTGGGGACAAAACAAACCCAAAAAAAAACGATACTGTCGCATTGTAAGTTGTAAGGCGTAAAGGGGGGGGGGGGGGGTTGTTTTACCCGATTGTAATATTTATGTTGGGTTCTTGATTATTCGATTCTAAAATGTTTAACTCTTGCGGTCACAATAAGCTCGAATACATTTTAATAGAAAATAAATTGCGTGTTGCTTTAAACAGTTTTACTTACGATATCTGTTTCCATACTAGAGCCTCACCCTATATATAATAAAACTATATTTAGTTTTTATTTCTGTTTTTATGTTTTATGTGGCCTATTTGTTTGTATATTATTATCAAGATTATTTCATTTAATTGGCAATTACCTTGAAGTAGCAATATTGAATGTAAAATTTCTTCAAGGAAACCTGTAATTAAATCTATATAAGTCATATATGAGTGGAAAATATATGAGTAGATCTTTACTTATATTAAATTTGAAAGATTTTTACATTTTTTAGTTAATGTAACATACTAAATATATTCAAAAAGAAAGACTATTAATATTTTATACGAGGGTTGCCTTTTTCCGGTAGCTGTGTAAATGATGGATGTATGGATGTTCAAGAATTACTTCTAACCAAGCAGGTGTCAAATTCGTCAAACGTGGTTTTTTAATTTTTTTTCATAAATACAATATGACGGAAATGGACCATTTTTTATCCAGAAATTCAATTTTCAAACTATGAAGCTGAAATTTTGCACCTTTAATACATTGTATTCTGCGTCGAATGACATTAGCCTATGGTGCCAACTGTTACAGAACGCGACGTTGCCACGTTCAAAGTTTAACAAACTTTTCGATATATCTCAGAAACAATAAATATAGCATATGCAAAAAAATTTTTTGTATAGGCTGCCTAAAGCTCCTTCAATTTTATTTGAAATGTCTTTTCAAAATTGCAATTTAACATGTATACAAGTGCTTTTTGTTTAACAAATTTTGCGATCCATTTTCTCGAAAACGCCTCATATATTTTTTTAAATTTCTTGCATCGAAAGTTCCTTTAATATTGAAGCGAGTTTTAAAAAACCGCACACGAAATCTTGTGCATAATTAACATTCAAAAAAAATTTATTACTACCTAAAATTTCTCGGTTCCTATGAAAGTGGAAAAAATGAAACTTGTCGAACATATGTATCACTAAAGGACCTCAGTTCTGCCAGTGTCAACAATTGAATATACTGAACCGATTTTCAGCAATAAAAAATGTTTCAAAAACTTTTTGACGGGTCTAACTTTTATAGTTCCAAAGATATGACCCTTAATAACTTACAATAGCGGTTCCAGGGGCGGGGGGGTGGTTGGCGGAAAATTTAATATTTTTATTAGAAACTTGTTATCATTTGAAATTCAAATTATTTACCGCCTTACATAATCTTTTCCCGGCTTTTCGTAATCTTACATAACCTCGTGATTTGTGATGGAATTAATGTTTTTAGGGTAGGGGAGTTGCTAAAACTTTTATATTATTAATATTGCAGTTATTTAGAAACTGCAATATTAGTTGAAATTCGAATTATTTACCGCATAATCTTTTCCCGCCTTTTCTTACCGCTTCCGCCACTGATAACTTAAAACTTCTCAATTTGTCGCCGTGGCAACAGACATTCAACATCCATACATGCACCTAAATAAAAGCACACAGAAGCAAAGTTACAGGAAAAAATATTTTACTTTTTATGAGATCTATAAGACTAAGTGTTATTGCAAATTAATAAACGTTATTATCAGTGGCGGTTCCACATAATAATTTTGAGAGGGGAGGGGTTCTAACTGATCATTTTATTTATAAATTCAGTTTTAAAAAATATTTTTCGTTTTATGAGATCTATAAGACCGTGCTTTTGCAATTTAATAGATGTTGTTAATAGTGGCGGTCCACATTATAATTTTGAGAGGGGTTCAAAGTGATCATTTTATTTAGATATTCAGTTTTAAAAAATATGTTACGTTTTATGAGATCTATAAGATGGTGCTTTGCAATTTAATAAATGTTATCGGTGGCGGTCCACATTATAATTTTGAGACGGGTTCAAACTGATCATTTTATTTATAAATTCAGTTTTAAAAAATATTTTACGTTTTATGAGATCTATAAGACGGTGCTTTTGCAATTTAATAGATGTTGTTATTAGTGGAGATCTACATTATAATTTTGAGAGGTGTTCAAACCGATCATTGTATTTAAATATTCAGTTTTAAAAAATATGTTACGTTTTATGAGATCTATAAGATGGTGTTTTGCAATTTAATAAATGTTATCAGTGGCGGTCCACATTATAATTTTGAGAAGGGTTCAAACTGATTATTTTATTTATAAATTCAGTTTTAAAAAATATTTTACGTTTTATGAGATCTATAAGACGATGCTTTTGCAATTTACTAGATGTTGTTATTAGTGGTGGTCCACATTATAATTTTGAGAGGGGTTCAAACTGATCATTTTATTTAGATATTCAGTTTTAAAAAATATGTTACGTTTCATGAGATCTATAAGATGGTGCTTTGTAATTTAATAAATGTTATCAGTGGCGGTCCACATTATAATTTTGAGAGGGGTTCAAACTGATTATTTTATTTATAAATTCTGTTTTAAAAAATTAGAAATTTTCCAAAAATCGCCTAAGCGGACAGTGAAGCTGTCCGCGCCGTAGGCAAATATAGGAACCAGTCAGACTGCTCTGTTGAAATTTCTCAAATGTTAGAAATTTTCCAATTTTCCAGTTAATCTATCTCCAAGATGTGGGTCTTAAACGCATGAATCCCCTCTTCTGGCTTTGAAAATGGTCCATGCAGTTTGTTCTTTATAGAAATGGAATAAGGGGACACCAGTAGCGGCCAAGTTGAACTATACGGCGGCTGGCCCCATCAATTCGAAATTTTGATGTTCAAAAAGGGAGTTGTTTGCGCCGATATGTATGAGCTCGCATTCGATTATGTTATTTTTTTGATTTGCAAATAAATGGTTTTTTATCATTCGGAAATCGATGTTTTAAAACCACACTTGCGATGTCTCCAGTTTTTCCGAGAAAAAAAAAGGCGACTATTTTTGTTTTCAGCACGAATGACCGTGGATGGATTAGACTTCTCGGGAAGGACTCATATAGTGGACTGCTGTTTAGTTTCGGGCACATGAGGAGAAATAGGGGAGCACCTATTGGCATTTGATCTTCTGTTATGAAACTTGATTGGTTACCATAAGTTAAAATGTGCCCCTATCTCTCGGAAACCGCAAATTTAGTTTTTGCAATAGAACCAACTATAAAACAACTTTCTTTGAAATTTTACATGCCCTTTAAATTTTACATCTGCTGGAATATCTATGCCGTCTTTGTAGAAATATAAATTCTTTCAAAAATCAAGCAGGAAGAGAGGTCTTATTATAATTAATTCAACCCGCATTAAATATCAATTTGACATTATTTTGTGCGAACAATGTCTGCTATTTTAATTTGCTAATGACTACTCGATATTTAATTGATGTGAAAGTTTATAAAAGTGTAAAAACAAAACGTGATTATAATGATACCTATAAAACAATGACTTGTTTAATAAAATTAAAGAAGATAATGGTTGTTTGAATGCATGTCATCATATCGCCAAGATAACTTGAATTAAAAAGAATTCATTTTAAGTTATCGTATCACTTGTTTTCTTTTACTCGCTACATTTTCTAATTACAACTCTTGTTTGTCATATTTCTATTAATAGTGAGTTATTAGTTGGATACTTTGAAGATAGAGTTAAAGATTTAGATCTTTTAACATCACCCTCGTCAATACCCTTAAGAAAAGTGCTACTTTATTCTCGATTGTTTACCCCCATCTGGGATGCGCCGGTGATCTCTACACAAACGAAAGGCGTTTGTTCTCTTTTACAACAAAAACGAAGCATTTTCTTTGCATTAGCCATTTTTTCGATAAGCGACATCAAAAATATCGCTATAGCCATGTGGTCGTGTAATTCTAGATATGGTAGGTTGCAAGCAGGTAATCATGTTTCACCATACTACTTCTTGAATTTCATCAAAAATTAAACAGATGGCTTTTTATTTCAAAATGTATATACGTATTTTATTATTAAATATAATAAGCATATTTATTATTTCATATACATGTATTATAAACAGGGCCGATGTAAACTTTAGCGGGGCAGAGTTGAAAATTTGGCAGGAGAGAAAAAAAAACGCTTAACTATAAACTAATTTTTGATAAAGATTAACAACTCTTCCCCTTATTTCTTCCTTTTCTTTTTTATCTCATCCATTATTTTTGTCATGATTCCTAACCCTTTTCCCTCATTCCCCAAACATTGTCTCTCCAATGTATTGCTTATTCCCTCTTCTCCTCTTTCCATTCTAGTTCCACACATTCTTTCACCCAATATTGCCACGTCACATAATTTATTCCACATAACTTGCATCTTCTTTCATCCAATACCTGTTACCCCTCTCCTCACTGCCACACCTGAATCCAGCAATAATCTTTTTCTCATCCATAGTCTTACATGACCTCAAGTATTCTGGCATATGCCCATCCACCTTTAATTATTTATATTTCCTGTTATATCTACAGTTCCTAATCCTCTCCCGTCTCTTCTGTCTTTCCACCTCCTCTATCGTCCATGTCACTTCCGTCTCACATTGCGACCCTTCCTTTACCCTGTTAAATCATTCTTCCATCGACCATCCACACTTTTAATACATCTTCCTTTCCACTACCCATTTATTACTATTCTTTCCAATTCTTTTCTTCTTTCATTATACACATATACATCCTTTTAACTATCCTCTCATCTTCACCTAACATCATATTTCCTTCAAGCTTCACCATCTTTTTATCCCCCTTTATCCAACATTTCGACTCATTTAATTCCTGTAACACTATCTCCCGAGGAGTCGATTTTTTCACACCTAATAATCTTCTCATGAACTTTATCCCCATTTTTTTCCATTTCTTTTCCATACTTTTCACACATACATTTATATACTTCTCACACATACATTGCATATAATCAATCTCATTCTTACAGAGTCACCAAGTTTGTCCATCCATACCTTACTTAACCTCACTGCTGCAATTTCCGCCTTTCTCACCAACATTCTCATATGTTCCCTTCCACGATTATCTTGGTCTTTTCGACATTAAAATCCATTCCCCTCTTCTCCTTATATCTACTCACCCTTTCAATCATCTCTTTCATCTCCTCCCTGTTTCCAGCCATAAATACGATATCATCCGCATAACTAAGTGACCAGACTCTCTTACCACCCAACATCACACCTCCCGCCTGCCCATTACTCAATACCTTTTTAAGATCTGCCATATAT
>WYDF02015257.1:0-13449 GCA_009867245.2 Adranes taylori
TGTTGAAACAATAAAATTGAAAATATAGGTACAAGATATTCATATATGGGTCAAGTTAGAATGTTATTGTGATTAGCAAATTTTTATGCTGACGCAAAGATACAAAATAACTGTCACACAATGGCAGTAAAAACGCTACGTATAAACAAGGGTGATGAGTAGTTTTGGTTGAGTAACTAGTTATAGCAGTATGAGCAGAATTAAGCTGATTAACAAATAATTTATCAATAATGATAATGAAGCCAGTAAAGATGTTTGAGTATGTGTAAATCTGTCAGTAATATGTGCGTACGAGTCCATGAAGTCAGTCAGTAAAAAGAGTTATAGAAAGTAACAATTAATAGCGTACTAATAGTAGTAGTGTGAGTAATAGAGATTTGTATATTCGCAAAGCAGTCACTATGTCGGAATGATTTTTGAATGTAAAATCCATGATTTAATTCAAATTATAATTAATTATTAAATAAAAGATGATTAAATTAAAGAGTCACGTTTAGTAGAAATAGTAATCGGGAAGTCATAAGCTCAATTATTAGCATAAATTAAAACCAATCGAAATAGAATTATTAAAGATAACTGTGCATAATATTAAAATAGTTTGTGTAGAAGTTACGAGAAAACTGTAAGTAACTTTATTATTTATTTCTTGGAAAATATACTTATGTACAGCATTTTGAGTAAATTATTATTAGGTAACATTTGATTATAACTAACATGTTGTTTTATTATTATACATGGTGTAAATTACGTGTATGACGAATATTTTATATGACTGTATATATGTATTTCTATAAACCGTATCAGTACATTCTTAGTTAAGTCTAAACGTTCTTTTATTTTATTAGCCCAAACTATAAAAACGACATCCAATGCTAGGGGTTGAGAGTTCCAGATAAATTATTCAGGTTAATGTAATAAGAGAGGGGTACACTCAACGGTAGCAATGGTAACGTTTAGTGTTTCATTTTAAAGGCTAGCAGGGGGCTTAGGGATTACAAGTTAAATATTCTGCTACAACCGTAAAAATCATAACTTGTAAAGCGTGCTACCTAATTACAAGCAAGTGTTATATTACAGTGCATAGTACTAGAAGTAATAATCGGTCGATGTACCTAAGAAGGAGAGCGGGGTCGGTACGTTAACCCATATAATTAAAACTACATCACTCTTTCTAACGTCACGTTCAACACTTCTCCTGTCAGAACTAAACGTGACAATATTCTATTATCAAATTTGAGTTAAATTTGTCGATCCTTCATCATCTTATTTTCATATTCATTTCTTCTCTCACCTATAAATATTTTGTAAACTCTTCCCAGCACACTACGTCTTCGATGCGAAAGCGAGGTTAACGGCAGAAGAAGAGTGACAGGCCAATCATAAGTGCACCGAGTCGACGACAATGACAGACACCGAAACTTTTGTTGTGAAAATGTCAGGGAAGACTATCATGAAAACAGTCTTAGGTCTGCAACACAGCCTCTGCACATTAACACCCAAATAGGCAGTTCTTTACCATTTGATCTACGCGATCAGTCATTTTCTCTCATGACTATAATATACTGTTAGTTAGTTTTGCATTTAAATCTCGTGTTGCTAGCTGATTTGCTAACTGTTTTACAAAACTAAATCCTGAAATATTTTTGTCTTTTCGTATGACTGAAAAATTACAAAAGAATTCACTGAAGCTATCTTCAAGACTATATAAAACAGCCATACGTCACCGTCTAGTTCTTTGATTGCTGCAGTATATTGCACTTGTTTGATCCAAAGAATCAACGCACCCTTGAGTGCAATTATAGAACGCATAGATTCCTGGCTTCCCAGTGTCTTCAACAATACACTTTTCATGACGGAGCGATCAAACGAACATTTAAGCTTTCTTTCTTTTTTGGAACATATGGCTGAGAATTTCATACAACAATGACAAACGCCGCAAAAGGTCTGAACTTCTCAATACCGATTGACTTTATTATATTTAAGCGCTTATGATATACTCTCGGACATGAAAGAAAGGAAAAACAAGGAACAAGTTGCATAACTGTTGCATAAATGGATTCTTTATCAATAACAAGAAAAAAAAAACCACCAAAGCAAAAATGGATGATTCCAAAAATCATGATGCTGATGGAAAGAAGAAGATAATCGTAACAAGAACCAAGCTGAATACAACAGATTGCATCAAGAAATTGAGTCAAAATGCAGAAAACCTTAAAAATAGAACCCTTATTATCTAATTGACCACCAAAACGAGATTATACTTGATTCCGAGAAAAGGAAAGAAGTATTGGAAAAGTATATATCATAACTATTTGGTGATGAAGAAAGAAGTGGGAATCCTCCATAAGCAAATACACCAGAAAAAGACATTCTCCCAATTACTAAAGAAGAAATACAAAGAGCTATAAATTTTGCAAAAAACAATAAAGCTCCTGGTTCTGATATTTGTTAAGCGAAATTTGGTAGGTACCTACTTTTTGTGTAAGCCATGGCGAGCTAAATTTCTGAGCTACCCAGTGCTTGACTGGTCACGGATGTTTTGCTTCATTTCTAGCCCGTATTGGAAAGATGGAGTCCCCAGAACGCGAACGCCACCACTGACTACAATATGTACATTTACAGCGTCTGGGAGCAGGAGCGCATGGATCTAAAAGGGAAGTTCCAAAGGAAAATAAACATCATTTCAGTAATGCTAGAATCACCAGACAAATGACACCTAATCTCCAACTTCATGGCGGACGTAATGAAGACGTATCAGAATATTGATCTAAGAAGAAGACGACGAATTTCAATGAAGTCTAGATAGCTAAACTAAAAGAGGTCCAAGAGCCATTTGAACTCATGATAATTAGGAGGGCAGGTGGTTTGAACCCCTAATCTACCAAGTAAATGCCGATGATCAAATGAGAAGCATAGCTGTTAAACAAGTGATCAGTGAGGCATGGACGGCAAGAAGGTTAGCCGAGGTAAAGGAAGCCTTCGAGCAGTTCAAGAAGCTAGCTGACGACCTAGTGAAAAAGATCGCAGCTAGCCCTGAAATAAAAAGATGGGATACAGAAATTATTCAAATAAAAAAAATCAATTACGGACATGAGAGACAGTGCCAAGGGTGATCTGCGAATAGCATATGGAATGCAGGGGGTAACTTTACTTGAAAAACTAATAAAATATCATCAAAATGGATCTGAGATTCCGACGATTGTTCAAGCAAACAGAAGTAAACAACGCCAAGACATCGAGGCTACGACGATGGGCCGGACAGGACCAACCCAGGGTGGGAACAGACCGAGTACCAGCATAAGTGGGAGGTCGGCCGAGAAGTAATCATTCAATACGCTAAAAAAGAACATCGAAAAAAAGGAATCATAACCAGAGTCATCGCCAAACCTACCGGGGCAGTGAAAGATATCATCGTACGAGTCACGGGACAAAAATCAAAAATAATCAATGTTGGCCGGTTAGTAACATCATCACCTAGCCAGGAAGGTAGAATAGAAGGAAAATCTTCATATTTCTAGAAAGAAGAGCGTCGGCAACATAAAGAAGAAGAAGGGAAATGCTGGAGGACGTAACAACATCTGGAGGACAGCCAAAGTATTGGAGACACCATCATTAGCCAGGAAGTCCGTCTCCTCTACAGTCTTCCATCCAACTTCTTTAGGTCGACGCAGCAGTATGTTCAAGATAAACAGTAAAAAAATATTCAGATATTTTATTTATTAATTAATAAATTTTCAACATATCAATATGAGTAAAGCATTTAAGCATCAAGAAAGGAAGTATTTTGAGGATGAGACCCTCATACTCCAAGATAGTTCTGCTTGAAGCTGGTACTATATACATCAAATAATAAGTAAAAAGCAATGCAATATTAGTGGGATATCTTTAGGATATGGACCACGAACCCTATGCTTTTGGAAATGTCACAATACAAAACTAGAACGTCTTTATGTAGGATATCTAGAGAATATGGACCTCTGCTATTATGCTCCAGCATATTCTATAAGACACTTGCGGATGGAATTATCATTCCAAAAACATAATTTTGAAGGTAAATATAACTCTACGTACTACGTACTTGTTCCTGTATTCCCTTGAATAAAGAAAAACCACTTTCTAACAGGATCTAAAACTAAAAGTTAGATAAAATCTGTATTTCTTAAAAATTTTATCTAGATACTTTCTACTTTAAATATTAATTAGATACGAAATCATATTAAAACAAAACACTTGTTACTTGAACAATATGTGTTTATAGTTAAGTACTACGAATCTTAAATAAATCAAAACATTATTACAAGAGTGCAAAGATAGAACTACGTGCATTGCCAATGTCAAAATTTTTAATATTATTAAATATGTTTTTCGGACATATGATATCAAATACAGTTCATTCGTATGGATTATATTCATATTCATTCAATTTAACTATACTGACATATATCTTTATACCTTAAATGTAGTATAAAAAGACTGATTACTTTGTAACAAATCAAGATTAACGTGTTAGCTTTAGAACAGTGAGTTTTACTTAACCCACGTCCATCTAAGAGTGCTCCATATTAATTAGATTAAACTCTAGTTAAAACCCAACGAAATAGTAAGTTACAACATTACCCTTTTGTTGCAATTGATGCCACGTAATAGGAAACTCCTTAGTTTCAAGTGTTGTGTTAGCCAATTAACGTTCGACTTTAATTCAATTTAGAAATATTAGTAAATGGTTCACAAAATTGACCCTTGTGCACATTTGTAATATGTTTCACCAAATGTTGTTTACGTTTAAAATATCTACTACAGACCGGACATTGAAACTGTGGATCAACTCCACACTCGTACAATACGTGTCTCTTCAGATCACTTTTGTATTTGTAACTCTTTCTGCATCGATAACATAGGAAACGTCTCCTCGTGTCACTGGTACCAGCTAGACCACAGCCATTGCTAACGTGTTCGTAAAAAGCAAAATCGTCTTCAAATAAAAGAAGGCAACTTTCACATTCATATGTTTGGAATCCTGAAATTTAAAAATATTTATTAATATTTTAATCAAAAGTATTATACAACGAGTGCTTACATGCCTAAATACAATGTGGTACAAACAAATTATTAGCTATTTTTAAATGCCTAAACCATAAAATTTGTATAGTGTACATATCGAAGTGTAATGACCAAAAATGATATGTTATTTATTAATGGACGGTTCTTCTAAAGATCTTAAAATAATTGGCACATAGTATTAGAACAAGTATTAGAAGATCTGATGTCTTCTACAGGCTCTTGACCCGAAGAGACACTGACCTTCTTTTAATGCTCCAGAAAATTCACAACATATACTCTAAGTATTATATACTTATTTAAATGTAAGTGTGTACCCACCTTAAGTTTAAAATCTAGTGACACTTTGGATGATCGTGTGACATCTAGCATTAAAAAATAATAGTAAAAATACCATAACCTCAAAATGTTTATATTCTTATCAACATGACGATATACGAAGATCTACAAAGATATATGAACAATGTTCTATCAGATATATATTCTATCAGATTTTTATATATTCTATCAGATAAGTAAATGGAATGCTGAATGCACCAGGCCATACTGAGCAAAAGGGGGCTTTGAACCAGGCAGAATTTTACATGGCACTTCTGCCACGTATAAGTGACAATTTTACATGGCACTTCTGCCATATGTTTACTTTAATACCAGTACTATATCGATGTTAAGATGGATTTTCATATGACAATTTTCGCAATATATTGCGCTTTGTCATATGACATTTTGTTAATGATTTTGTTACTGTTAGTTTCACGCACATGCCTTATATCTACGTTTCTAAATTATTTAGTGTAATGTAATTTAGAATACTTCCTACCATTGCGTGCTAATGTTATAAAAAAATCTGAAATCAATTATATATAACTGATATTCTTTTCTTAAAATGTAATTAGGATACAGCAATCAATCCATAATTAGCCAAATAAAAACATTAATATGCAATGAACCATTTCAAAAATATTAGCCATAATTCGAGACACAGTGTCGTATTGGTTTCCAAAGTCGTCTACTCTATGTGGACCGAAAATTTTTAAATACAAGTGTGTACCCACCTTTAGTTTCAAATTAAGTGACATCGAACGTTAAAAAAATTAAATTAAAAATTACATAACCCCAAAATCTTTTACATTCTTATTAATTTTTAGACTTTTGTGCACTCTTTGTTTATAATCTTATCAACACGACGCTATACGAACAATGAGCAAAAAAATGCCCGAGAATCGAGCCCTAAACATTCATCAATATTTGAATATATTCTATCAAATAAGTAATTCAAATGGCGAATGCATCGGACTATATTGAACAAAAGTATTCCAGAATCGACCCCTATGCAGTCACCAATATTTCAATACATTCTGTCAAATAACTAATCGTAATGGTGAATGCACAGGCCTTACTGAGCAAAAAAGGTCATTGATCTGGACAGCAGTCGTGTTGCTCTTCTACTCTTTGAATCCACTTTTGAGCTTTATTCTCATTCATCATTTGCTGTGTGTTTTGTAAGTTGTTTATCTAAATTTGATGATATAGCTGTGCGTACATTTAAAAAATATTTAAACCCAATTTGGTATATTCGCATTTAGAATATTCGAATAGTTTTGTAACACACGATCAAATCAGAATGGAAAACTTACAAAGAACAAAGAGTTAAGCATCCATAAAAGTAATAATGACGTTTACTGTTTCAATTAAATTTAACTCAAGAATTATTCCCGTTTCACCTATTCCTACTTCACTTGACCAATTAAAATTTCTCGATTCGCCTGAAGGCTCAAGTCGTGATATCGTTTCGCCTGAACATCAGTTGGATATTTACGCTTCATCAATTTAAAGATAATTATGAAGTGATAAATAACAATTTGAACTAACAACATTAGTTTGTTTGAAGCTTACCAGTGTGAGCTAATTTTCCCAACAATTGCAACATAGCAAGTTGCATCAAATAAATTTGAAACAATAGCGGGTTAATGAAATAGAAGTAAATATAATTGAATAGAATTGTACCATAGCATTTTACGTCAAATAAATAAATTGCATCACCACGGCACTGGGAAAAGATATTTAATGAAATAAAAGTAAATATAATTGAATTGAATATAACTGAATAACAATAAAGAGCTGTATATGATTGTTGTTCGCTGCTGGCTCACTCGTATACACATTAGTAGTGGCTAATGCGTGCTACAGGAAACGCTTGTAGCGTTCGCCGTCCGTCCGTGCCGCATCAACTCGAAGCAACAGCAGCAGCTAGCAGCCGACGACCGGCTAAACCCAGATGTAAGCAGCAGCGATTGCCAGCGATCACCTCCAGGTAGGTAATGCGCTTGGTAAGACTTTTCATGCATCTTACCCTGTTCTATTACTTGAATTTTCAATAGCTTTGTTTCTCCTTCTACCTTTCCAATTTCCTACATAATTAGAGTGAATAATTCTAGTCGAACGCTAAACGCGATTAGTCTTAGTTACTCTGCAACACTACCACTGAACACCAACCGCAGAGTTAATGTGGCATATAGAATTCCTTCTTACTCCATTCACTAGAGAATATAATTCTAGTCGAAAACTAACCGCGACTAGTCTTACTCACTCAGTAACGATAGCACTGAACGTTAACCACATTCTTATGGTGGCCTATAGGGTTTCCTAATATTCCTGTCATCATCATTGTCCGAATCATTGTGCTTATATGATATCTCGCTTTTACATGCTTCCCGCATAGTTGGTGTTTTATTGCCAGATCCCCGCAAGTTTGCACCGTTTTACATGTATCACTTGCATATAATTTTTGTTTAATCATTTGTATTTGATTTATTATTCGCTAATCGCCATTAATGCGGTACTGTTTGATTTGACATCTGTTTAATTGACATTTAATTATATATTTCTTTCTTTGTTTATATTTTGAAGAATATAAACATTGTTTATATTACGAACTCTTGGGCTGGTAGCTACCCGTGCCATTAGTAATCCAGTGACGACGTGTAGAACATCAATAACAGTTCCAGCGTGCGGTCTCACGTTAAACGGACCTGGCGCCCGAGAAGCACGTTTCCGGAGGATATTAAATTCTGAAATAATAGGAAATTTGTCTGCGCCATTTGTGACAAACGCTAGGACTCCCCATAACAGTTATTAAAGTTTTGAAAAGTGGGGAGCCGTCTTGCTTAACGGAATTTGGAGAAGCTAGATATTGTTACTCTCCATTGTATAGTGGCGTTGAAGAGAAGCAAAATCTTTGGCTCGTGATTAATGTAGATCGCCTTAATTTAAAAATGTCGTTATAAGTGCGAAATAGCATTGTGAACGTGTTTGGGGAAATGGGAGTGGTTTTCAAGATAAGCCATTAGGTATATTTGGCTGGTGTAGCCCGAATCGGGTAAGATATTGAAACTTTTGTTGCCAAAATGGCGCTATAATATGTTTGTGGTATATAGGCAAAGCCTCTAGGCAATTCCTAGTTAATCGCTCATGGTTACACGTGTGGTGCAGGCTTGATTGTGTTCTTTGGATGTCCTCGTCGTAGAGATGTTTTAAGAAAATTCAAGCAACGTGATCGTGTGTTGTTGGTGCAGATTTACCATTTTGGACTCGCACCAAGCAACACGCGCATCCGGATTTTGGATGCCTTTTGTGGCAACGATGTAGGCAGTTCATTTAATTTCATGTATTTCGTTAATTTAATTTTATGTATTTGGTACATTATGTATGTATTTATGTCTTCGGAGTCATGTGAAGTTCCGTTTGGATCATTAATACTTGGCAATGTTTTTCAAAAACTGCACGAGTTTAAAAATGTTT
This sequence comes from Adranes taylori, assembly GCA_009867245.2. Classification (NCBI taxonomy): domain Eukaryota; kingdom Metazoa; phylum Arthropoda; class Insecta; order Coleoptera; family Staphylinidae; genus Adranes; species Adranes taylori. Next base: position 8,860 of record WYDF02015257.1, read on the forward strand.
CGATTAGTTTTACCGATGTTCCGATTCAAGCGATTGTGCCATCCTTTCAAAGCATTTGTTGTCCTATGTCGTAACTGGAGCAATTCTGCATATTCTGTACAGTTTCATTATCCATCCACTGACTTACAAAATTGTTCTCAATTTGGCAAATTCTCCATTATAAATAGCCAACCGTCTTCTCGTATATTCACAGGAATATGTGCTAGAGATGCGCATAAACCAATATTGATTCGCATTTCCTCCTTCACTTTATATTCATTTGATAACCCACATTCTTGTAGCTTTGTCCAAATGAATTGGTTAAAGTGAAAATTATACCCTCATAATAATGGTCGATGGAGAAATATTTCTTAAGACCTCTATTACAGTAACTTCAAAGTCGATCTTAAAATACTTTGGTGCCCAAACTGGAAAGAGATTCTTAATTAACGAAAATAATCTTCTATCGGTGTTACCTTTTTATCTGGAAGAACTGCATACACTACTGGACCAACAGGCGTTGCAGGTGAATCGCTGCCTATATCTGCGTATATACGAGGGTAGTTTGACATAAATCTAACCTTCAATAAATGGCGCAACGAACCATATTGGTTTCGACATCTGCCATCGAACTCATGACGTCTGTCTAAATTTGAAAGGGAAAGGAAAAAACAATGCAGAAATCAAAAGCCAAACTGGATGCTATTTATGGCGAGTCTGTACCGTCGCTATTCAGAAAGCTGCATTTGTTAGTGATCGTACGAGTGGTTTTGATGATGACCACCCAGGGCCCTCAAATATCGGCACCACTCCAAAAATGGTCAACAAAATGTATGATATGATTATGACAAACCATCGAATCAAAACCCGTGAGCTAGCACAGGCTGCAACCATATGAACTGAGCTTGCACACGCCATCATACAGAAATATTTGGATATGAAAAAGTTATCCGTGCGATGGGTGCCGCGTTTACTCACTATCGACCGGAAACGCACACTTGTGACTAATTCGGAGAAGCTTTTGGCGAAGATAAAACGTGATCCGCAGGAGTTTTGTCCTCGATACGTTATTTTTGATAAAATGTGGGTCCACTACTACACAAATAAGACAAAAGAACCGTCTAATCAGTTGCGAAAAATCGGAGAAGGCAAAGGTTGGCCAGAAAGTTGATGGCCACGGCTTTTTGGGATGCGAAAGACAATATTCTTATTAATTACTTGGCAAAACCATAACTGGTGATTACTACGTAGCATTGTTGGACCGTTTCGACGCCGAATTGAAGAAAAACCGCCTTGCTTTGGCTCGCTCTCTTTCTTCATGTCAACGCACCGTTTGCGACTTTCTACTGTTCCAAAACCTAAAAAAAAAAAATGGCTCGGAGGACGCCGTTTTGCAGCAAACGATGAAGTGATGACCGAATTATCCCACTATTTTGAAGAGCTCGAGCAAAATTACTTTTCGGAAGGGATGAAGAATCGTCTTGACCTGTGTATTGGCCTAAAAGGGGACTACGTTGAAAATAAATAATAACCAAAGAGAACAAAAATCGTGCATTTTCTTGTTTAGGTTAGATTTCCATCAAACTACCCTCGTATAGTCAATAAGTAGTCTTTGATTAAAATTTCCGGAAAAATTTGCCACTTCAAGCTTCTTTTGATTTATTTTATATAAAGACTTGTTTGGGGATATACTAAACAATTCAGTTACAAAATTTAGTCCAGCATTTTTATTGATTGCTCAAAAGTTTTAAAAATAGGATTGAGTTCTTCACTTACCCACGTTTTTGCAGTCAGAAATCACTTTTTCAATAAGGTCCTTGCACAGTTGTTGACAATACACGTGAAATTATTCAGATCTCAGATTTGAAAAGCAGGTGATTCAGATTTAAAGATTATTCAGTAATTATATATTCGTTTCTCCGATAAAAATAAATGTTGATTTTAAACAATAGAGAAATTAAAAGGATAAAATTGAAATTACATTAAACATATTTTTATCATCATTGGTATAATTCCATGAAATAATGATTCCAAAGATTCAAAAACTCCAAAACTTAATAAATTTATTTGAAACCCGTGATCAATCATAATAATCCTCAAAAATCTTTGGTCACTTATTGTGCCATGTTTTTCGTTTTCAGTATTTTTACGATTAAATCAAAATACATTTTCTATTTAGAAGTTGCATCAAGGTAATACCCAGCAAGTAACATAATGACATGTAGATTGTTTTTGTTCATTAGTAGATTTTATTTACTTCTTGCATTAATGAAATAGGGAAACGTCTACAAGTTTTAAAAACAATTTTAATGAAAATAAATGATTGCCGAAAAGTTAAAATTGATTTGTTAAAAAAAATATTTTTCATGAATAAGTGAATTTTGGAGAGAACAACCCGTACTACCCCGTGACAATATCTTTCCAACAGGTAAGGCGAATCGCAACCATAAATTTGCGTTTGAAATGTGACCAGGCAAAACGCAATCCAAGAGCACAAGTTTTAGTGTTAGGCGAAACGGGAATAAATGTTTTCAAATATAAGTTGACTTCATGAAATATTTTATACTAGCCTCCACAAAAAGCAATGTCATTACTAAATAAAATCAATTTGGCCATCATTCAATAGGTTCTGGTTCTACGAATTAGATTACTGAATCAAATGGTTTGCCAAATTTATTCAGATAATATATTTTGAGAGGAAACAAACTGAATTGTTCAGTGCTTTTATTACAAATTAATAGAGCAATCAATCTCTCAATAAATTGGTTCGAATCCTGTTGACTCTTATTTTAAACGTCCTTTCAATGACGTTCCATCCTTGCTATAGCATTATATGTAGTCCATTTCTTAAAGCATTAATTCCACTCTACAGTTTAGACTGTCACAATTGCCGTTTTTAAGATATCAATTACTTCTTCCGGAGACTGAAATTGTTGTTCACTCAACTCAGTTAATTATTCAATTTAGATAAGTTTGACACTTGCTTCTTCTAAAAATTAAATTGTTTTTCAGGCGATATGTGAATTGGAATTATTGTATGGAGTATGCATTAACGGTTCTTGAATCTCACAGGGAAATTGTTGCTGCATGACAAATCCCAACAACATGTGGAAGTTTAGTTTCTTAGTTTCGCGTTTGTAAGAATGAATTCATACTTCTTCAATTGCTTCTTCCATTGACACCCCCATTGAATGTACATTGTGATTACCTCGTTGAATCTACTCAACCATGTTCAGTTAACGCAAGTCGCATGCTTTTCAATTAAAAGATACCGAATCTTAATGATACCGAATGCTAAAAGTGTGTTATAGTAGGTAAATTCAGTGGGTTATTTATTTAAGGATACTGTACACGGTGCCAAACGTCACTAATTCTTTAGAATAAATATTTCCTACAGATATTAAATAATGTATATTTAATGATGTAATTAGATAATATATAAGTTAGTTTTATTTCTGTAAAATCAGCATATGCTATCAAAATAATTTAAAACTATTACAACGATTGTAATGAAAAATGCAAATCTATATAACAATATATTACTTTCGAAATAACGCATTCATTGTTTAAAATATAGCCTCTAGGAAGAAAAGGGAAATAATCATTGTTAAATTATCGCACAGTGAGTTTTCAACGTCTGGGGCAATCTTCAAATCTTTTGTAGTTTTCTAGCTACAGCGATAAACAAATAAATACTACAACAAGCTGATATTATTGGATATTTAAAAAAAATATTTCTTATAATTATTATATTTAAACCTTTATTATTAGCATCAAAATAAACAATAATGTAGATACAAAAACGAAGTGAAACTTATTTACTCTAAATACATAACTAAATTCATTTCAACCTAGAATTAAGCCTACAATTTATAACTTACAAATGAAAATTCATAATACAAAATTGAATTACATAGTTCAATATCCCCCAATGTTTTAACCCCAAATTATCATAATGGCTAATAGGCGAAATAAGAAACCCGTCCTCCTTGCTATTTAGCCTAAATGTTGTTTCCTATTTATTACCATTTGCCTCCTCTTCTCCATTCCCCACAATACCTACATAATCCTTCGATTAATCATTCCAAATTCCACAAATAAGTCACACGCTCTACACATTCTCTTTCGCTCTTCAACAAATATCTATTTCCTCTTTCATCCTTTTCAAAACAAAACTTAGCAAACAATATTTTATCCTCCATATAATATTTCCCCTTCAACAAGGCAAATTCTTCCTTTCACTCTTATATATTAATACTTTTTGTTGAATTTATTAGTTCCTATCTTCTTTTTTCTTTCATGCTTCTCAATGTACTTCATTCTTTGTTCCATTTCTTCAATCACCCATTGTCCTTCTCTCATTTTTATTTCCTAGTACAGCGTCAACCCCATCCAATCCTTTCATACTCTCTTTTTCTTCCTGTGCCCCATTCATTCATGTTCATCTCTCTTCTAGATTGCTGTTCACATGCAACTTCTTATCACGCTCTTCTCCTCATCCTCCATCACTTTCCATTCATACTGTACCATTTTCTTAAAACCATTCACCCAACATTTGAATTCATCCATCTCAATTAAAACAATTTCACTTACACAGACATTTCAGTACCT
>WYDF02015268.1:0-13449 GCA_009867245.2 Adranes taylori
AGCTACATCACAAACAGAACATTCCACGTCACAATAAACTCAGAAAATTCAAACAAAAAACCAATCAGAGCAGGGGTACATCAAGGTTCAATCCTAGGTCCTTCTCTGTACAACATATACGCAGCATACATTCCCATATACAGCAGCATACACAGCACAACAGTAAACATACATTTAGCAGTATATGCAGACGACACAGCAATACTGGCACAATCAAACAAAAGACACACACTCAAAAATCAACTACAGAAACACTTAGACAAATTGAGCTCCTGGTGCGACTTATGGCGCATCAAACTCAAAAATTTTTAGCACGTTGCGTTCAAATATTAAAACAAATCTTTTGAAATTTAAAAATATTGTCGCGTCCAAAATAGTGTGACATGGAATTAGGCTGGTTTCCACAAATTCTTTACGTTGTAAAAGCTCCCAATTCTTTAAGGGATCAAAAATATTGTTATAAAAGATGGTACAGCAATATAATGTTATTTATCTAACTAAAATGTAGACATAGATACAGAATAAGCAAAACCTGATCTTAATATATATTTAAGGTGCAATTTAAATAATCAAAATCATACGACTCGAATCAAGCCTAAAAGAAATTTAAGTTAGCTTGCTTATTCAAAACTGTGAAGCAGCTTTAATTAAACAAGTTTTAATCCCTGACTTTAGGAACTAAATGCACAATTTACAGTAAACACTAATAAAGAAATGAAACTAGCAATCAGTTTAAAAATTCTATTATCATTTAAGAGTTTATTAGTACATGTATTAAAGGAATATTTAAGTTTATTAAATTTACGTAAATAAACTTAGATTTGTCATTTTTTGGAGTAAAACAGAGAAAATGTTTCAAATGAATGTAGTTAACGCTTAGTTAAATTTGAATTATTTGCTAACAGCGATGCCTGCATTATTATAAGCAGTTTGTTTCTACATAAAATATATTATAAGTGCAGCATACGTATTTCCCATGATTGCATCAGAACTAAATACCTATTGTGCAATAATCAAGTCTCAATTTAACATGTTATTTCTAACCTTTAAATGAATTTAATATTTATTGTCATACATTATTTAATTCAGTGATCTACTACTGATTGGTAGCGAACATTTCTCTACTCTAAATAATAAGAATAAATTAACATGTTTTATAAGTAACTCTACTGGTCGTATTATTTTAATCGACAAAATTATTACGCGAATATGATGGATAACAAACTAGTTGAAAATTCTAATTGAAAGCTAGAAAACTAATTGCCAAGTCTAATGTGTGACTCTTATCTATCTTCTTGAAGAAAAAGTTCGTGTGCGAGCTATCAAAGAAAAATTTTCCTCTTTTCCCCCCCAGTTAAAGACGTATGTTCTATCTTCCTTCAAATTCTAGAAGGTTCTCGAAATAGATAGAACTTTTGCCTCGCCGCGCTACGTTCAGCGACACATCGGTCGAGCCCGAATTGCCTTTTAGAGGTAGCGGAAAGATAGCGGAAACTGCAACTAGTGTTGCAGCTGCACAGTTGAACATCAGGCGATGTGTTCTTATTCAATTTATAGATTATATTTTTTATAATGGCAGTGAAATGAATGTAATTGAATATATTTGAGGAAGCTATCTATGTTCTTCTCATACATTTCGAACGAATGTATCCGAATAAACTCGAGAATAACTAACGATACTGATCTAATGAATTCTTATGTATCTTTTCAGTGGATATGACGTTACGAATGCGTCTCTGACGGAATACGTAGAAACAAAACTAATTATATATAATTGTGGTAGCACTTGATTTATTTATTACTGTCTAGCTGTGGTGTGTTATTGCTTCTAACAGTTACTGAACTTATTGATTTAAAGCGTAGATATTTATAATTTAACACTGAAATCTTGAGTAATAAAATTTTCTAGCAATTTTTATCGTTACAATATTATCAATCTTGTTCCATACGCATAAATTAGATTCTATTTATGATCAATCTAGTTCTTAATCCAGTTTGCGTAATATAATATCAAATTCTGGCTTTTAATACGCGATTGATGGAATGGCGAATCAGTCCATGAATTTATATAAAAAGTCAAGTGGATTATGTATTAACATATTTTCTTTTCTTTTCAGACGTGCTATTCTCAACAATCCAGACCTTCTACCGACAACGGCATGGCATCTTCTCCTTCAGAATGATTTCTGGGGCACTCCGCTTAGCGACAGTGGTTCGCATGGTTCTTATCGACCACTATGTGTACTATCCTTTCGTCTCAACTATCTACTAGGCGGATTTCAACCATGGGGCTATCATTTAGTTAATGTGCTACTGCATTGTTTAGCTACCGCGCTACTAGTTTGTATTGCGAGACAAATTCTACCTCGAACACGTTTATCAATTGGACCACTAGTAACAGGATTAATGTTTGCTGCGCATCCGATACACACCGAAGCCGTAGCGGGTGTTGTTGGTCGCGCAGATTTAACAGCATGTAATTTATATTTATCGGCTTTCATGGTCTACACGCTGCATGTTAAATATCGAGATCAACCATGCTGTAGTCACCTTCGACGGAGTGTTAATACTGATGACAAGACTAAACAATTACGCAGTTTTAAATATCATCGCTTTGTTGCTAATTTACGGAGTAATGTTACAAGTTGCCATTGGTCAAAACGATTTGGTAAAGACATATTTTATAATACATCAAGTGATACAAGTATTATCGGGAATGACAGTAGTGCATGTAAGACAATGGCTCTAATTTATTGCTGCTATTGGACTAAAAGTTTCAAGTGCTGGTCTAGCTTAATCCTTTGTGTTATGTTATCGATTGCGGCAATGTTAAGTAAAGAGACTGGCCTTACAGTGCTCATTGTGTGTTTGGCTTACGACTACTTGTATTCATTTGGAGGAAAACAAGTAAGTTATTTCTAATATAGTTTACATATAGTATTTTTCAGAAGTATAGTATTGCGTATAAAAGAATCGTTAATTTGAAATAAAATTGTTTTTTCAAGTTAGTTAACTTTCCAATATATTGGATTATGCATTTACGAGGGCTACCTTTTAACTTTTTACAAAAACAATGACGCGAAGAAAATTTTTGATTGTTGTTTGTTTAGACTAACTACTTGTCGATTTAAGTAAATGATTTAACCCACTCAATTATAAAAACAATAAGAAAAATTATCATGTTTTAAAATTTATTTCTTAAATATAATTAATTGGATAATTCAGCAATTAATCGGGTCAATTTAACACGAAAAATAAAAGAACTCAATATTATTTTTATTCCATATATTCATAAAAAGAAATATTACCATGCAATAAATTTTAAGACCAATTTTCATGTAAATAAAATAATTTCTCGTAAAAGGTAAATGGTTCATTAGTTTATAAATTTTAGTTTTTGATTAAAATTAGTAACAAGAATAAATTTCAGAATACAATGAATTTGACATTTTCAAGTTAGTGAATAAATATTATGAAAAAACTTACATTTGAGCTACACCTATCAGGAACACTGTACTATTTGAATTTATTTAAAAAAAAATAATTACCATCGCTGCAGTGGAAAATAACTGTTTTAATAGGGATCTTACTCTTCGCTGCTGCCAAGAAAGCTACTTGCTTAGAATTGTTATAGAAATTTATATAGCTCCCTACCTGTTCTCTTCCCATTAAACGATCAATAAGTTGCCTGTACTCACTTTCCTTGGATTCTGCCGTAAAGAACAGTTTGGGGCAGACGTTTTATAAAAGACGCTAAATGTACTGCTAAATACCCTGTTTGCCATGTGCTAACTCAAGTCAACTGTCACAGAACATCTCGAGTTTACAAGACGTTTACAAGACGCCTGGAGTTTACAAGACGTTCGCTTAACCCGGCTGGACCCGGGTCGGTTTAGGCACATGATCAGTATGCTGTGAAAATCTTATTATCTTCCACTGCTGCGTACTGCAGAACAGATATAACTTGGCGATTTATTAACTACTTATTGGACTAATCTAATATTCAATGGATCTTCGACTCCCTTCAGAAGGTCGGCTGTATTTGACTATTCAATGAATCAATAATCTCCGGTAGCTGTGGAAATGGGGCATTTGTTTTTTTTTCTGTATGAGCAATAGTGGTTTCTTGAGCGGTAGAGCGCTGTGGAGGAAGGAGACGATAACCAATTATTCATTTGATTTGAAAACGTCATGGAGGATGTGGATGTTTCAGGAAAGAAAATGTGCCTTGATTGGCTCCCAGAGACCTATCATCCGCTCAAGCACAGCGTTTAACGTCATCCATAGGGCCAGTGTATGAGTGAGCAAAGTTTTGCATATGGCATCAAGTTGTTCGCAGTATTGCTTGAGGCTGTCCGCCCTTCCGGTTTGACTTTTGAAGTGGCTGTCTTCAACTCCACAATCATCTCCACCTCAACTGTAAGACGCTCCACTCCTTTCTGTGCAGCATTGTACAAGATATGAGCAGAGCAGGCAACTGGAATTTATCAAATTGTTCCCTTTTTCCGTCAAAAAAACACGTTGTTTTGTCCGCCCTGCTGTTGTCCACTGGCGCATTTTCGGGGCAAAATGATGCCAATTGCTACAAGTCAAGTGCATTCTCTTCTGTTGTCGAGATCATTAAGTTCATGATGTATTTTGAGGATTCACTTAACATTGACCTCATATCAAGTAATCGCACTCTGATCCAGTTTTAGAATTTATAAAGATTACCTCAAGTTTTAATGGAGAATGGCTGTGAATCCCGTTCCGAAACCATCATTTTTCGTCTTCGTTCTGGCACAGGTGAATTTTTTTACAATGTCGCAATCAGTAAAGATTACTTTAATGATATCCGAAGTACAATCATTGGACAGGAATGACTGTTGGTGCTTTAAAATATGAAACCCCAGGTTCCTTCAGCTGCCGCTGCCTTGTTGTCTACGTTCGTTTACGCGGAGTAACTTATGACATAGTTCTTCTTTAAGTGACTTGCAGCAAAATTTCGGGGAGGGTTTTCATTCCTGTTAATATGCGTCCCGAAAAAGGTGTTTGCGTTCAATCATCTTCATAATAAACTGTAATGTAACGAACTTTCTCTTTCACTCACGTCTTTCATTCCTTAAGTTTTTCAATAGTTGTCAAAACCTTTTCTCTACAACCCATAAGGCTGATTTTGCCACTAGTTTTTCACATCTTTTCACGTTGAATAAGTATTTTGCACTTAATTCTTCCATTTACATGCACTTGTTCGTTTGCGTTTCTTCTTTTGCACGCCTCACTCGGTTGCAGATTTTCCTTGTACACTTCGTGGTACCTATGAATGTCCTCGTTTTTTAACTGCCGCCGCAAGTCCATCAATTGAAAAATTTCATCCATAATCCATATTTGCTTGTTACATCTGCCCTCTCGCTAGTTAACTTGTCTTTGCTTAGCATTCTTTGAAGCCTTTCCAACACCAATCAGTGTTTTCGGTATTTTCTACCACGGGCATTTTCTTCAGTATTTGTTTTTTATTTCCCCGTCGACCTGGGTTTTCGTGAATTGACCAGATTTTGCATATGAATTCTCGGTAAATTCCTGTTTTTAACGCATTTTTTCAGCTTCAAGTTAACTTTTGCTAGGAGCAGATTATGGTCAGAGTAAATATCTGCTCCTGGATAAATTTTAGCGCCTGTAACGAAATTTCTGAAGCGTTGTTGTATAGGCGTCTTGTTTGTAACTCGAAGAATCTGTTCTCGAAGAATGTGTTGAATAATAGAGTGTAGACTAAGAGATATGAGAGTTCGGATGTGTTGAAAGCGGGTCTTCGTAGAGTATGGATAAAGTTTACACAACGTCAGGTTCGTGCAGGGGGTGCAACTCATTCATTTCCAGACTGCAGGCCGGAATCAAAGTAGAAGGAAACCACATCGAACAATGAGCTGAAATTCCTTGATTACATTCTATTTTCAATATTGCCACGTTTATTTTTGTGATATGGACTTGTGTAAGCCTTCCGGTTAAAACCCATTCAAATCGCATCGGAATCTGAGAGCAAAAGTGTACTTCATTGAAGGTTAGAGCGTAGTGAGAATGAAATACATATTATTTGGGGATTTTTGAATGTTCATACACTAATAAAATCTATAATTAAAAGATAATTATTAGAACCCTTGTATGTATAAAGCCAAAGAATCAGTGATACTAAGGCAAATACGACTCATTAATTAAATAAATTCACTTCAATTAAACGCATTAAGATTTGAAAACTCTGTATTGTTCACTAAGTAATTTATTTTTACGTGCAAGTACAACTCTAACAGGTTAACGAATTCTGGGTGATTAATAAAACAAATCTGATTAAAGTTTATTTGAATTACATAAATGTTAATTCTGATGCAAAAGAGTTTTCTTTCTAGGCGGAAATAAATAGACGTAACAAGGCTTTCTTCCTCACAGAATTGAACTAGTCTGTTCCTGCGTTATTTCACAAATTTCATCAAGATAAATTTTCAGACTGCCTATTTCTTAAACCACAGTATGGGCTTCCCCGCCTTGATAACGGCTCCCTCCGTACTTTCCATGTGTCTATCTTTTTAATGATTGACCCGGAGATTCTTAGAACCCTTGTCCAATTAAGGGCTGTGAGGTACTGGGAGCTTGGTTATTTGTTGTCTCAATCATGCTAAAGATTTATCCTTTATCATGGGGATTATAATAATGTGGTTTCCCGTTGCCTTTCTCATCTCAGTGGCACGGCCATACCAGCTGGATATTTAACTGTTGCCCATGCATGTCAGATATTAGACCGTTTCGAATACTATTCTTGACGCCCTAACTCCGTACTGACATAGCTGATGACTTATGTGAGGGGAATTCTTATTTAGTGGCGGCATTCGGTCGCCACGTTGCAGTAATTTTTATCAAATCTGCACCTTTTTATGAATTGGCCTTTCCCAAGGACCATTCAGGGTGTCCAGTTATTGCTGTCACTGTATTGTCCGCGACTGCCTATTCGTCACTTCAGCTTCATTTCTTCCCAATTGACTATATTTATTATTTCACCCTCAATTTTCTCACTCTGGCTTCTGCCTCAGAGAAAGCATGTGGTGTCTACATCTACACTTACACCTACACGGCTCAGCGCTTTGAACCCTGCGTGCCTCTTTCTACTTGTCACCCGCTATCTATAAAGTGCATGTGTTCTAATACTTAGTCGCGCGACAAATTGTGGTGATAAATCAATAACTGATGGCAGCTATACATGCTTATCTAATGATGCTATTCATGCAAGAATTAATACAATATTATAGCAGCTACACATGCTCACATAATTATTTAATTGCATAACGCTTAATGTACTTACTAAGGATAAAGTCGCTTATATATGATTCCTAATAATAAACAGAATATTTCTTACTAATAAACAATAATGTTGAACTAAAATGTTTCCTAATATTAGTTAAAAGTACGTCAAATGGAAACAGTAGAACGAAAATAAAATTATTGCCTATTTTCCACTTTACGATAAATTGCTTTCTGTTTTAACCACCGCTAAACTTTCGAAATTTAATTCATTTTACTTTTTTGAATATCGTTGTATTGGCCCCGTAATATCTAATGTATAAAATTGTTGTAGATAGGTGACCAAAAATTGTATTTGACCAATAATTCATTTTAATAGAATCTTTGTCGTCTAATAGGAGTACACGTACAACATACATACACTGAACTTAATATTTTCTGTACTTATTTGGATCAATATATAAGATGGAAAATAATGCGAGATATTAACATGACTTTTTTCAACACTATTTAGCAAAACAGTTTGCCTCAAAATTTGTAATCTTACTTTAAAAAAAAATATTAGAATACCTACGCGACTGTAAATATTGAACGAGTAAAATGTCGCAGGAAACGAAGTGAATTTAACAAGGCCAATTTGTCGGAGGTTTAAAACTTTAAAACTTTGCTTGCACAGAGAGATACTTCTTGGCTTCGAGCTAATATGTACTGAAGAAGAATCAGTTAGAAGTTAACCGAGAAAAAGTTGTGCTTTTAAAATTGCTTTAGCATATGTTGACAGTAGAAAACTTCATAAACATGCTTCAGATGTAACCAAAAAAAATGTTTATGTTAATTTTTATTTATTGCGTTACATAATACTGAAAAGTAAGACATAATTTTTCCTAATTTAAAATCTTTATTAGTTTCATTCCACCTCACTGCTTTCAGGAAATTTCAAATATTATTTATGAGATTTTAAGGTCCAAAGAAGTCTACGTCTTATGCTTTCGTACATTTTGTCAAAGAACAGTTTCAAAATTCCTTAATTACATTATTTCATTTTTATACACTGTTTGTTAAATAAATTTCCTCCGAATATTTTAGCATTTTTAATGTCCCGAGGACTGAGCTCAAAAATAAAAAAGTATGGGAATAACAAAGCCTTATTTGGAGGCAATAGTTCAGAGCCGCAAGACTGCATTAATTCATATATTTGAAAAGACAAAATACTATCAGCTGGAAGTCACCTTGGATAAATTATTTATGAGTCCGCCTAAATCCAAACGAGTATTCCAAATTCAAAATTTGGAATGAACTCTAAAGTTAACCTGCTCTTTTAGCTTATTGGTTCAAGAAACTGCACCCCCGAAGATCTCTGTCGATGTTCAAGCCATCTCCTCAGATTCTTCAGCCATAAATGCTGGCGTTGTCCTATTGATCTTTTGTCCTGACCTTTCCTTTCGATGATTAGTCGGAGGATCACATACTTTTTACCACGCATGATGTGCCCGATGTATTGCAGTTACCTTTCCTACATATTTCCCATCAGCTCTAAAGATTTGTCCATCACAGTTTGTCCATCAAATCTTCGAAGTTTGTCCGTATTGCCATCAGTGAGATTCGTAATATCCTTCTCTATGGGAACCTTGGAAGGAACAACACATAATCGATTTTCCATTTCTTGGTTGAATGACCAGGTTTCACAACCATAGAGTAGGACAGGAAAATTTAACAGGGCTATAATCCCACACAGAGCTAAAGAGTTAGGTCGCGTGCGGTGAAAAGGTTTTTCATGCTGGCGAGCCTGCTCGATTCTAGATTCTTGATCTCGATTTTCAAATCACTTTGTCCATTCACGAGAGCTTCCAGATGTCGAAATGATATTTTTACAGTCCATCTTGATGTCTATATTAATGCTTTAAAATGTTAGTATAAATATTTTCAGAATAAAATTGAACAGGAGGAAAGATAGAACGCAAGTTTGTTGTACACCCTCCTGTATTACCATTTTTTCAGACTCTGCGTCGTCCATCATTCACTCTTACTTGGGCAGTTTGGTAACAGTAGAGATTGGTAATAATCCGCAGGTCGCCAGCGTCTACATCTGAGACTCTTAGAATTTCTGCCATTTTCTGATGCGACACTCGACAAAAGTTTTCGAAGCCTTTTCTAAAACCGAACTGAGTTGGATCAATTTCTTGTTCGCCGTTTTTATATATTCCTGCAAACCTGCAAGATATTCTAGAAGAAATATTGTGCCAATTTGTGGCTCTGATATTCTTCAACAGGGTAACAAAAACGGAGGTGAACCAGTCTGAAAATATTTTGACGACTCTATAAATTTAAGGGTCCCCCATGGATCCTTTCTGGCCCTATAGTTTTGCCTTTCTTTGGCAACTTGACCGCTCGTACAACTTCCTCCGTTGAGTCTGGCTTCATTGAAATCTGAGGCTTGTGCTCAATGCTGACAAGTACCTCATTGTTGGGTCCTATCAATATACCATTTTGGGTTTTATGCTGCTTCCAAAAAGTGAGATGTAAGGTTTTATCAAAGAGAAAGTATGATTGTTAGATTCAGATGTGAAACTCAGGACAAAATATGTATCGAAAAAAATAGATTCACAAAAATAATGTGAGCAAGTCGCAGAAGTAGTGGGTTCTCGATGTAGCAAGATAGAAAGAAATTATTTTTTGGTATATAGTTTTGGAGTATCAGAGATCTCGGCTATCATCATCGCTATTGTTACTTTGTTGACTGCTGCTCGGTATAATTCCTGATTCGTCAGTCCTCCTTACCATTGTCGTAGTGTTTTTATTCACGTTATCCTCCTTGTATCCGTTGGTCTATCAATCTTACCTGGGAGTAACAATTAATTGCAACAGATAGTATTTCTCATTTCACATAATATGACCCAGCTAAGTTAGTTTTTTAATATTTGTGGATTTTAGAAGGTCTCTACACATTTTCAACCTATATAATATAATCTCATTGGTCCAATTATTTTTCTATTTTCTATTTTGTGTAGTTATTCATCTAATCACATTATTTTCAGAATCCTTCACATATTCTACACTTTGAAGACTTCGATGCATTTACATGTGGCCTCAGTAAACGTCCACGTTTTTATACAATATACTAGTATTGAATAGATGTATCATTTGATCATTCTGATACGCAGGTTCCGGTTTAGTTTTTTGTTACTAAATACACTCTTTACTTTCATAAATGTGGACCTTTTTATTTATTCTCGGATTCCGCCGGAATGATACCAACTTAAATTAAACAATGGTTCTGAATTTCGTCTAAATAATCTCAATACATTGACTACAAATTCTAATTTTTGCGTACAAAACTTTCTCTTCCTACCACCGACTTCATGAGAAGCCTGCTGGAGACAACCTATTCATTTTTACGTAGGCATTCAAAACAAGTCAATTACATACTCCTGCAGTCCGCTAAAGACATACTCCTCCACTATAAAGTAGATAAAGACATACTCCACTTGGTATACCACACGAACCGATCGGACAAGATGCATACAAATGTCTAGTCAGCATATCACGATATATAAGCATAGACACATATAGGCATATAAACCTCTAGGCAGAGTATCACATGTACTCGTGCAGTTGCACTGCACTTAGCCATCAGTATTGCCAAACCTTTCTCCGGTACATACAAATTGCAAAAATACCGGTTTTGAATTGTATAATTTTTCTTTAAAAACTAACAAATCCGAACCGTCACTATTACAAATTTCATTCAACGTCTTTATCCAATTATTTAGTAAAAAGCATTACAATTCTTCATTGAAATAGTCAGGGACATGCATTCAGAATCATGCCCAACAACTGAAATTAACCCTACAGTTCAAACCAACAGACAATGGACAGAGGAAAAAGGATATCAGTTGGGCAATTGGACACCAAAAAATGATTGATTCTTTGTTCAATAACACCATATATAGCGACGGCTAATCGCTTTGTAAACTTGCCGCATTTGAAGTGACGAAAACTAATACGGTTTTCATGAGAAGGAAACGCACATCACGCGATGTGTATTTTGCATCCGAAGTATGATAATTACTACATAAGGTTGCGCCATTAATTCTCAGATCCAGCGCCTTGTTGTTGAATTTACTTATCACTACACTTAGTGCAAACCCATCTTCTTGTTCAAGCTCCACGCCTCGCTATTATTCATTTGCATATTTGATATTATTGAGCACTTTTTCATATATGGATATATCTTGGTGTTTGTTGTGTAACGTTTAAAAGAGTCCTCACAATATATTTTGAACAGTAAAGGTGATAGTACATATCCCTAGTGAACTCCCAGTTAATTGGAATATTCTCTGTTGGGTTATTGTCACCTCTTACTAACGTTATCGAGCTCCAGTACAAATATGCTATTATTCTTGTATCCTATTTATCTAGTCCAGTTCTTTCTGGATGTCGAGCATTTTTCCATGCTTCACTTTATCACATGCTTTTATAAGGTTGATGGAACCTGTCTGCACGTCTCTAAATTGTATTTGCACTTTTACTTTGATTCAAGCATTTGTTTTGTATTGTTCCTCTCTTGTTCCCAGATTTTCTCTAATTCTAAACTGCGTATGGCCAATGTGAGTTTATATCTTCTCATATATTAAGTTGTGAAGAAAATTTGAGACCATGTCTCATAAACCTCAGTAATATTTTGAATAATGCAAAATAAATTTCAAAGGCTCAAATCTAAAGACAAGGGTCAAAATGGGCTGTTTTTTGGAATAGCTTCAAGTGATTTACGGTATTAAGGCTCATAATATATGGCTCATTTAGCTCAAAATATACGGTTAAGACTCAAAGCCTGAAATATGCCTATATATGTAGCCTATAATACGCTACTATGTGGTTGTGGAAATACTCATACATTCAAGGAGGAATACTTTAGTTAAATTAATATTAAATTTTCAATAGCATATTATTTCCCATTGTTCCGGCGTAGTCTTATATAATGGAATTGAAGACAGAGAGAAAGAGAGGGAGAGAGAGAGAGAGAATTACTTACTATAATAGAACGTTCATTTTAACTTAAAAAACAAATAAAAGGATGCGATGAAATTGACCCCTCTATTCCCATTTCTTTGGACCTAGTTTGACTGTGCAGAGAAAATGTGAACGTCCCGCGGAATATTAAGTGACGTGTCAAAGACATTCCTCATTCGAGCTTCGAAAGATACATTAATTTAATGTCTAGCGTCCGACAGTGAGAAAGGATTATTTGACAGAAATATTTAAATTAATTTTCTTTATTTTGTTATCACATTTTTTTTGTGGGGAGTGTGTCTTTCCAAGTGTTCGAATGTAAAGAAACGCTTGAGTAATTTATTTAATCAAATATATAATTTGATATCTAGTTATTTCATCAGATTGGACTACCATTTGATACAATCTTTTTTAAAGCAATGGAAATAGTTCTAATCAATACTAAGATTTAAGGAAATTATGTACCGAGCAAGAGATTCAGTTAGGGCCGGCTCCAGAGCTGCAACATTATACTGGTTTTACCGTGCGTCTTATACGAGAAGTGGACTGCATCTAACGCAATTAAATTAGCAATAATTTTCAGCTAACTTCAACCAAACAACGACACAATAACCACAAATAGTTAAATAAAAAAGGAATGCGACTTACCAGCATATAGTGCTATCTTCTTTCATTGTTTCTGAAAGGATTAAGGAGATAGGTGTGGGTTTAAGGATTGGGTTCCTTCTGGTACACCGTTCGCGAGCGACAACGAATTAATTCATTATTGAACGGAATTAATATAGAAATCTTTACAAACGATTAGCGCGATGGCATGTGATACCCAGCTGAATTTATGTCGTCTGTAATGGTTATTGAAGTAATGAATTTTCAGCGCGATTGTTGTGCTCGCTAACAAACTATTCCGGCCTAAACTATTGACTGTTTTGTTAACACTCTTCTCTCTTTATTCTTCCTTAGCGTTTGCTAACAGAAAATGCTTACACATACATAAATGCATCCCAAAACTACTGGGCGCATGTATGACTAAGCTATAAACGATGTTTGCAAGGGGTGAATGATAAGTTGAGATAAAAGATTTACTGTAGCACCAACAGATCTAATAAATGCACATGTCGGCTATTCTGACAGATTTGCATTCGTTTGATATGAACTTATCAATATCAAATTCTG
>WYDF02015279.1:0-13448 GCA_009867245.2 Adranes taylori
AGCGGTCCTGTTCACGCCGTTGGCAAATATGGTGCCCAGATGGGGGGCAAAACAACGTTTGCCGGGTCCGCTAGTTTACTATAAATTGTAGAGCGATATCTTAAGTTCTACGTATTTAAAAATTAAAGTGATGTGTTTTTGTAAAAGAGACGTATGAGGTCTTGAAGATGACGCATACGACTTACATTTATAGATACTGAAACGTGCATAAAGGTCATCATAGCAAGTCAGCATTTTATAATTCAGTTCCTCTAAGATGATAAAGACATATCATAGGATCAATATAAGTAAACATTCAAATTAATTGTTGTTTTATTTGTTGTATTTATTGAAACCGAATTATGAGGTCTTACAGATAGATGGCGCATACAAATTGCATCTATAAATTTTCAAACTTACATAAGTGGCATCATAGCAAATGAGTGATTTTCTCATTTCAACACCTGGGTACTTTAGATTATAGAGCGACATCTTAGGATCAACATTATTCTTTATTAAATTATTCTTTATTACAATTACTCTTATTAAATTTTATATGAAAAATAGTTGTGATGGTATTTCTAATATTTTGTTATAAAATGGCAGAATATTTTTTTAATGGTCCTAGAACTTTAATTTTCGGAATTTAGAGGAAAACATTATTTCTTCAAAACAATGTTAACTATTCTTCCATAATTAGCTGTTCCTTTGGGAGAAAAGAATTTTTTGAAAATTAAATTCGTTTCCGAATTTATTATTATGCATATTCAAAAGCTTGTAGAAAAATGTTGATTATGAAAACTTGGAACCTAGTTTGTTCCTAATTTCCTTGGAGTCATATAAGAAATATGCGTAAAATGCAAGTCAGACAGGAAATGTACAAATATTTTGCAAAGTAATTTTAGTGAAGAGGAAAGTTTCTAACTTTAGGTAGCGAATATCAATAAAGTTATTCTATGCATTAAATGAAATGAAATATGTATATGAACGCATATGTTTATTTGAAATTAGTTTATTATGGAATATGGTAATTATTTTCATCTGAAGACGTTGCTAATAAGTTTTGGCGGAATTTCTATAAATAAATTATTCGTCAATTAACGAAATGACATTCTGATTAATCACTTCTTATAGTTGCTAAGTTAAATATGCTTTGATTATTATTTGTAGTACGTCATACGTTACAACGTGACACATTACGATGTGCGGTTTGTAGTCCATAACTACTTCCAAATACTTTGTCTCATTTACACATGGCAGATGCTGCTACCCTATTTCTATATTTAGTTTCTCTTCGTGCCATTTTCCTTAGAAGGCACTAAGGCGACTTATGATTATCTATCTAAGGCGGCTTCTGATTATATGACCCACTAAACAATACAATTGGAAGCAGAACAATACAATTGGAAGCAGAAATGCACTCGAAATTCCCAACTAAAACTAACCAACACAGTGGGTGGCCCACCTTGTAGCCGACCGCCACAGAATGCAGAGCGAAAGCATTGCCAGCATTCCCTGCATCACAGATTGTCAGTACACATTTGCGCCCTGAATTCATTGTAGCGTCTAGCTTCTCCTTAATGACGTCATCTTATGCCTCCCATGGCTCACCGAGAACGACGCAACATTTGATTTCACGAGGCTTTCATTCACTTTGGTAGTGATACGCGCAATATTGCATACTGGGCACAACTCTAAACTCTAGCAGTGGACATCCATACCAAGCAGAATAAACCACGGCTTTGAAGCTGCGGCATTCCCCGAACTAGAAAAGATCATCCGATGATATCCATCGGTATTTAGCATCAATAGCATCCACACTGGTGCCGCATATCATAATCCTCACATTGGCAGCACCGATCGTAATCAGAACATACAGGATATCCGATGAGAAAAAAAATGCACTATCCTTGAGCACATTGTGAAAATGCCCTCAAATTCATCCGCCAGCCAAGTAGTGTTCGTTAAAAAGCAGGATGGAACAACGATTCTGTTTACTTTACAGAAAACTCAATTCCGTCACCGTCAGTGAATGTGAGGTGATTTTCACGGTAAATGCAGTCCTAGAGTGGCAAATGCAGTATGAAAGCGTGAAATGCAGTGTTGCAGAGGTGAAATGCGGTATTACAATAAAAATCCAGTGTTGCCTAGGGGAAATACAGCGTAATAAGCGCTGTAAAATTCATGTGTTGCAGAGGGAAATGTAATAGTGCAATGGAAATTACAGCGTTTGCAGAGCAAATTACATAATTGCAATAGAAATTGCAGCGCTGCAATGAAAAATGCAGTGTTTCAGATATGACATGTATCATTATAGTGGGAATCAAGGTGCAGCTGATATGCAATGAATTTCGAAGTATATGAAAACAGCTCATTCAAGAGATGAAACCGCTTCATGTGATAGAGAAACAGTTTCAGTTGATATGGTTTCAATTAATAGAGAATCAGCTCGGAAAATAGACAAAGCAGATTCAACTCATGGAAACAGCTCATTTATAACAGGGTTGGTAAGATTTGGTGGTAGAATTTTGTTTTCTTCTAAAATTTTCTGTATTGTGTTTAGGTACAGTGTTTGCGCCACTTTTGGCATATACTTTATTAAGATTCTTGGCCGTCTATGTTTTATATCACTTAAAGTTTTATCTTTTTTGGTATTGTTACCACTGTTTTTCCATTTCCTAGGATGATATTTCACTCGTATGGTACCTTTTATGATCTTTGTTGACTGATCTATTGCTGTGTTTGGCAATAGTTTGATTGGTTTGGTATTATTCCTTTTTTGGCTTCATTCCTTTTATCACGTATTTTACTTCTTCCACTGAATAGCTGGTACTTTGGTGTGTAATTGTTGGCCTCCAATTCGCTATTTGAGGGACTGACCTTGTAGCTTCTTTGACTGTTGCTGGTTCTGATGATAACTTATTTTTGAATTGCAAATGTAGAAAGTCCGCCACGTGTTCTACGTTTTCTGGATTCTTTGATAATGAATTTGCCTTGTTCGTTTTTAAAGGAAAATTGTTGTTTGATCTTTTTTAAACCTTCTTGTAACATGCTTCAACGATAGTCTGGAATTTGTTTTTGATATTATTCAGTGCTTTCTTTGCTCTTTTTGTAATTATTCTACTGCCTCATGCGGGGTGTTTGGCGTTTATATCTCCATCAATTATTGTGCTTCCTTTTGAAATAAGTTGTTCCTGATATGTTTTTGTGATTTCTGAGAGTACACTGTTGTTTATATACCCACAGATTTATTTGTGGTGGTATGAAATTCAATTCTTGTAAACCATATGTTGGTTCTGCAGAGTACTGCAACTCGTTTTTTTTTTTTGGATCTACCATTTCTATCTAGTCTTGCTGAATTAAATCCAGGGATGTAGAAATAACGCTAGTTTTTTTAATGGGTTTCTAATATTAGCATGCTTTTAATAACGTTTGGATTCTGAGGGCAATCTTTGTACGCAGCTGTGCCGCCATAATTGCAACGTTTTGGAGTTTGGTTTTTTTGAGCTTTGGCACACTCAAGAGGGATGTATTTCGGCACACTGAACTGGGCATTGCTACTAAATTGTACGTGGCTGTGTCTTTGGTAACGGTAGCATTGTTGAGTTGCGGTTGATCCCCTTTTGGGTTCGGTAGACACTTTCAGGTGTTGTACTTCTTTTAAGTCAAATATTTTCCTCCCCTCGTCTGATTTTTCGGTGTAGACTAATATTAAGAGAAACGTTCTTTCCTAATCTCGTGATTCTATTACTGTTAAGCTCTTTGACTTTTAGGTTTTCTTTAATTTCATTTACTTCTACCGTTTCCGGCACTCCTCTTATGACGACTTTCCGCTCCTTTTCTTCAGAAAGCTGATAGTAATGACATTCGACTTCCATCTCTTTTAACATTGCCGTGGTAGCTTGGAATGCATTTGCGTGTTTCGTAAAAATTTTTATTCCATTTTTGGACTGTAATGCTTTTTCCACCTCCAATTTATTTATTTTCATGTTTTTTATTACTTGGATATAATCGTCTTATTGTCTAACCATATCGGTGGAGGCTTTCTTATTTTAGGTTGTTTTTTGCCTTTGGTTGTTATTATTTCTTGACAGAATTTGTGTTGTTTTTTTTTTTGATGTTTGATTTTGAATGTTTTTAGGAAGAATCGTCCATGTGTTCCTATTGTAAAAGCTTTCTAGTTCTCGTCATCGTTTCTTCCGTCTGTTTAACGTCTGTTTCATGATCTGTAACATCAAATCGGTTGTGCGTCATTAGCGTCTGTTTTTTATGGCGAGGTAGTTGATTCTTCGTCCGAGCTCGCGTTGTTGCTACCGGGGTTTTTCTTTTTTCGCCTTGAAAGGTCGTTTTTTCTCCTTGATTCCCATTGTGGGATTTGTCTCGTTTCATATGCTCTAATCTTTTGATTAACTTTTTCTAACTCTGCTTCTTGTGAGGTTATTTTCGCTCGCAATATAATGTATCCAGCTATATTTGGGCCTTATTCCTCCATACTGTACTCTATATCTTTTCTTTCTATTGTTTTTCTTTTAATACACAAATTAGTAACACTATTAATTCACTCCCCGTAATCCCCCATGCTGCCTGGTGTGCGACAGCAGCAAGGTGCACTAATCGGAAGAACAGCTATTCATTTATTTTCTAGACACTTTGGCTTTTGTTTAATGACACTAATTATATTTAAAATTGTTAATTACATAATCCTGCTAAGGGTTTTCCTACATGGGTTTTAATCACATACTCCGACGTGTGACTGGGAAATCATCGACCGCATGTGAGAATTGTTTGTATAATAACACACAATATTTATAACGACTCCGATAGCGTGCGCGACTGACTTACGTCTATGCGACGAAAATCGCTCGCAACTTACTCTATTTACGCAAGTAATGCTCACGCGTACCCGAAGGATTCTTGGTATTATATACAACAACCTGTTTTTCTTTCACTTCTACTACTACCACGCACATACTTCAGCTACGTACAAGATGGCGCGAAAATATTTAAACTTTTATTTTCATAATTATTTTGCTATAAAACATAAAAATTTCCAATAGACACCACATCAGCCAATGTGGGACAGTTTTCGATGTGGTACCAGAAATTCAAATGTGGGATAGTTCTATCTAATAGGGACATCTGGCCACTTTACTCAATTCTAATATATTTGAATTTTGTCTAACACGGCTCGACTTGTTGCGTCTACATTAATTCTTGTGTGTAGTTGACTTTTCTGTGTGTACATGCATCACATAATTTAAAATTATAATTACATTTTGTCTTCAGGCACTTGAAGGATTGAAGAAAATTAAAATTAATTTAATGCCAATACGGCAATTACAATTGCATCAAAACATAAATAAAACGTCTGAGCTTAATCTTTATGTAAATCTCTAGCTATAAAAATAATGTAATGATTTAATTATTAGAAATTAAGCATTACAATTTGTTAGTTTAGATTTATTAGATTACACAGTCACTTAATCTTATGCAATTCAATTAAGAAAGATTGGGAAGATCTTTTTCTATAGCTTCCATTTGCATATCAATTGTATCCTTGTAAGAAATAGCAGTAATTTCCTATTCCTTTGTTGTTTTGTACAATGTTTTATTTTTGTTTTCTACAGTCGAGTTAATGAATTCCTTTAATTTGATTTTACAAGATCGAACGTCGCAACAAATCATTGAGTGGCGAGTTGCATACTAATTTCAAAATTAAATTAGAAATTATAACCTCAGTATTATACAGGATGTTCTTATTTAAGATTGATTATAACTTAATATACATATTCACTGTATTCTCATAAAGTGAACTTATGTAGTTCACAAAAACTGATGTAATTGTAGATTACACAACATTCTTGTATTTTAAAAATGTTTGAATGTTTATCCAAATCATGGACAGTGGCAGGCCGGAGTCAAATCATTAAAATACCATCTACGCAGAGTTGTAGGAACCACGCCATTAACATTTGAGGAGCTCAGTACGATAACATGATGGGACTATCGAGACTGTCTGGGACTGTGGTACTCAAGACAGGGACTGTCGTGCTTGTCAAAGAGGAGAATATAAATCATAGTAGCTGGCCACAAGCACGTGTCATCAACACTCATGAGGGGAGGCATGGAAAAATACGTGTCGTCACTATCCAAAAGGGCGGAGGAGGAACAACAAAGCTACCTATTACGAAATTAATTCCTCTTCCAGTAGGAGATGAACAGAAAGTGATGCCATCTACGACGGAGGAAGACATAATCCTGAAGATTACAACTTATAGCCACAATGGACGACGGAGAAATTCAGCGGCTCCATATCAATGGATAATATTCATGGTTACCATGTTGAATTAGATAACTACAGCTAAAGGGAATTTTATGCATTCAGTATCCGAAGACAGAGATATTTGGAGAAGATCTAGGAGTAGCACATACTACCAGAGGTATCTTTAGGATTGGAATAGAATATTCAGCATCCAAATTCAGTACAGACAAAGCCACAATTCATAGAGTGGTCCAAGAATTCAAGGAAAGCTGTGAAAATGCACAAGAGGAAGAGGAATCTTAGGGAAAGTACTAACCTCAATTTTCGGAGTAAACGACGAGGTCTATCAGGACGTTAGGAACCTGGCTCAAAATCAACAACGGCTAATGAACTTAACAAGTGAGCAATCTAAAATCATGTTATCCACCATCGCCACACTAAACAATACTGAAAAAAGGATAGCAGCCAAACTAGAAAGGTTCAGAGTAAAATTGAATTACCGTTATATTACCCGAAGGATCCTTTGGATTTACACACAACTTTTCTTTAACTTAGTATGGTTATGATTGTTATTTTCACTCAAATAACATTAGGCATAAGCGATAACTTAAATTTAATGTTGCTATGAAAATAGATATCTAAAGGTGATTTATTAATCTTTCAATAAACGAAATGAACAAATGTTCCGGAACTTGTTAAATATTATACATTCAGTGAAATACAACGGTAATATTCACCATACACAGTTCTTCTTACGCCGTCTCCCTAACGGAGGTTAACGTTTCAACCTGCTATCACGACCCGTGACACCTCTGCCCGCGTTATCTCCGTTGACGTTCTGTTGTACGAACGCCGTAAGTTCTTTAACTAGGACTTCTGTCTTTTACCTACCGGTCTTTTTCCCTCAATATTTCCTTCTATGATGAGTCTGAGAATTTCGTAGCGCTCGCGGTATGCCCGCTCATGATATGCCCGATGTATTGAAGCTTCCGCTTCTGTATGGTTCTTAATAGTTCTTTCCCATCCTCCTGAGTACCTATTTATTGGTTTTACTTTCTACCCATGATATTTTTAGCATTCGCCGATACTGGTACATTTCAAATGCCTCTAGCCGATTATCCTATAATGGGCTCATCATCCAACTCTCTACCCCATACAGAAGGATGGAAAATATATAACATCGCAGCATACGAATGTGTATTTGTAGATTCAGGTTGTTATTCGTGATGAGATGCTACATCGCTATAAATGTACTCCTGGCTTGTTCTATCCGTGATAGAATTTCTTTTTTGGGGTCGATCTCTTCATAACAATGATCCCAAGATATTTTAAGGAAGGCAATTGTTCTATAATCATATTATTGATTCGTATGATAGCTCTTTTCTTTGTTTCACGGACTATGACCACTTTAGTTTTCTCGACATTTAATTTATATTAATGAATTAGGTACAAAATATTTTTACTAATTTAAAATAAAAGGTACATATAGGAATATAAAAAATATAAACCATGATTTGAAACTTTGAGTTGAAGAAAGTGTGGTTTAAAAGAAATCTCTATGTGTGGGTACGTGTACATATGTCTGCCATTTCTGTCAGCAAGTTTGACAGCAATTGTCTATTAAATTTAATTAGCACAATAGTTGTTTAGGGTAACTAGTCAACCCTATAAATTGTCTACCTATGTTCCGTAATCCCCCGGTCCGCATATTTGTTTACGATGCCGACAGTTCCGCTGTCCGCTTTGCTGCGGCCAGCGTTAGTCATCGTAAGATTTTACGCAGTTAAACTAGGAAACTCCAGCTAGCGAATATTCTCAAATGTCTATAGAAAATTATTTCGGGCGTTGGCCCAAGGAATTAAAAATTAGGTTGTCATAGAGAAATGTAGTGCGCGATTTCAAAACGTTTTTTCAAAAAGTTCCAATTTTAAATAAGTCTGTGACACTATAGTGTGTCACTATAATGTGTCTATTAAAGTCTGTGATAACTATAATGTGACACTCGAACGTCAGATTTTTTATTGAATTACTTAATTATTATTTGGTGCAAGGGATGATTGTCACTCTAACAAATATCGTCAATGCTTCAACAATCTCGTAAAAATCTCGTACGACGACTTCAACAATCTAAAAGTCTCCAAAAATATAACTAAATGAAACGAACGGAGGCTATGAAGCACTGACATGGAGCCATTAGTCGAGATTCGCCTCCGTAAAGGAGATGTCAAAACTTCTTTCAATGCATGGCCACTAAGGGTCCAAAGTGTGTCTACTGTGAAATTACGTTTCACCCATCATATGTGAAGAAATATAACATCCAAACAATTGATGAGAACACAATCATATGTGGATGTACGACGACCTCACATTTTGACATGAATCTGACCATCATAGAATCTGACCATCAGTACAGCAATTTTCGTAAAAAATAGACCAAAATATAAATCTCTTAGAGAGAAATAAAAACTCAACTGTATTCTGTGATATTGTAGAATCGTATAATTTAGTTCAAATTATAAACACGCCCACTAGAATTACAAGTCGTAGTCAAACTTTAATTGATAACATATATAGTAGTGTATCGTTTGCTTCTTCTGATTTAATTGAGACGGGTATCTCAGACCATCTATCGATCTTGGTAAAATTTAACCATATTGAAATCAATTCAAGTAAATACACAGCTAAACGACATTTTAATGAAAGTTCTAAAATCTATTTAGCAGAACAGTTAAACTCGAATCTTGGAATGTAGTATACAATCAAAATAATGTAAACAATAAATATACTGCATTCTTTAACATTTTTCAATATCATTTTGAAAATGCTTTTCCAATTAAAAATTTCAATCTTTAAAAACATAACAGAAATGAGTGGATGAGCTGGGAGACGCTTAATCTTCAAATGAGCTAAAAAAATTAAACTGTGTGTATGTATATATTATATTATGTTTATTGTTGTTAAAATGACGAATCCTTACAATGTTCTTTGTTTATGGACAATAAAAACATTTTATTGTATTTTTTTTAATTTTATTTGGCACATCAACAGCCAAACTAATCATAGCACGCCAAAGATGGGAAAAGAAGCAAACTGTGGTAAATGTATTTAAGTGAAAACTAAATCATAGTGAATTAAAATATAATTCAAAAAACTTTATATAAAAATTTTTTTTTACATTTTGGAACATGATAAATGTTAACTAACGATTAAGTCACGGTATAAAAAAATTAAACACATTAAATGCAAATATTTAATCACCTATTCCAAACAGAAAATAATGCACAAATGCATTATTTTCTGATTCATTATTTTCTGTCAGAAAATAATGCATTTGTGCATTATTTTCTGACCCAGTTTCTATATTTACATAACGGAATGAAACATTACAAACGAAACTATGTCGAAAAATGTTGAATCTACTAATTTTACGAGAAACACTACTATTTGAGATACAAAATGATCTACCTAGTTCTATTATCAAAAAGGTTCGTGAAGTATTAAATGCAGATTATAAGGAAAACTGTAGGGCTTTAGAGGCAAAACCCTGAAAGTATTGATAATTTAGAACCGCTATATACAATAAAAGCAGAACATTTCTTAGAGGATTCGAAATTGCACAGGGAAGAATGCAACCAAATCTCTGAAACAAACATGTTAGACATACAAACATTGCTGTCTAAAAAGGATATTACTTTGGGTAAGGTAAGACGAATTCTTGAAATGTCACAGCTTCCTACATTTATAGATCCCAAGGTTCTTAGACCAGTTGTGTATAATATTGAATCTTGAAGGACATGCCGGGATATGGTGCCAGTAACACAAAAAACTGTACTCGAGTCAAAATTAGGAAGAACTACAACAACCACTTTTATTTGAGTTTAGAGATCCATATTACATGAAAAATTTGAGAAGAAAACTTTGGAACAAGAAACAGATTACTGTAAAAAATATAAAACTATATTTCTATGATGTGTTTAATCTTTGTAATAAAGTAGACGAAATGATGTTCATTCAAAACATCGTCGACCATCTGGAAAGGGATATGTTACAAAAATATTGCTAGAAGTTTAATTTAATGGTCAAGGAAAATACAGCACTATCGGAGTTAAAGAAAATTATATATAAACTACATAATCTTGAGAAATAGCTACAGGAGCAAAATTGCAGCAGAAAAATTGAGAGGGAACGAATATTTTAAAACCCTAAGGACTAATAAATATGATCCAAATGATTGGACCTCGAAATTGCCAAGGAAAAATGAAACTAAGTTTAGGCACAAGAATGGGAGCTACAAATTTATCGCAAATAAAGTCTAGAATCAAGTTTGACAAGTAGAAAAACGAATGGAGAGCTTTTGTTCAACATATGTCAGAAAATAAAATATGGATAATGAAGAAACGTTATAGTCTAAGAAATATATTTCAAACTGGAGAAAAGTACATCAGAATTTTTTTACAAGTGTTCCAAGTGTTCCTCTCGTCATGGAGAGGAACACTTGGATCAACGAAATAAGCATAACAAGAAATTTGAAAAATTATCATGAACCGAAAATGCGTGAAGACAGAAAATCTATTGAAAATTCTAATTGGAAAAACCCCTTTATGTCTAAGATGAAAGTAAAATATGTTAATTGTGGAAATTACGGACACAAGAAGTTTGAAATCTCTTTGGAAACTGCAACATTTTCAATCATAGGAAAATGTTGCAAATATAAGCGACAGTACTTCGACTTGGAAGTTGATAGTAAACTTTAAACCTATTCAACGAAAGTACTCTGTATATCGAGTATTACGCAGTCCATTTCCTATTCTGTTTTACTAATATGTATTCTTAGTACTTTGATCACCTATTACATGTACCCACTACACGAAACACTATTTTTAATTTTTGTGTGTGTACTTTGTTTTAATGTTATGTTTCTATATTAAATTCCAGGTACCTACTTAACCATTTGAAAGAAGTCGCAACCCCTCTAAAAGGGACTCGACAATAGACCTAATTAATTTTCCTTATATACTGACGATATGTACATTCGTTTCATATAGAAATATTATTATATCCTATATTTAGTAATAATTTATAACACTGGAAATAAGAAAGAGTCTATAAGAATGAATTACAGTTAAATTACAGACAAAAATTGCTCAACGCTTATCTGATAATCCTCTGTCATTAGAGGGACGAAGACAAAAACTGAATTAGATCTATAAAAAATGTGTTAGCATCGGAAAGGATCAAAACGATTTCAAGTTAACAGTTGGACATTAGAATCCAAATAAATCACACCTACCTACATATGTTCGAAATCCCGGAGAAGATTTATTGGGATTTAGGTCCTTACCGATATAAATAAAATGCGTCTGTTTATCGTCCTGTTAAATTCTTTTGTTTCATGTTTGTATTATACTAAAAATACTTGGCTCTACAACGTAACTCATAAATATAAAACAGATTTAATATTTTATGAAAGAATATGTGATACATATTTCACGTTTTAAACAGTCCAACAATTTCATTTTGTTCTATATTTTTATGAAACCAATGTTTTTTTGTATGTTAAGATGCGAATAATTAACACGGAATTATGGAAAAGTATCGTTTTTAGTCTATAATATTTGAAATACTTTTTCTTTGTTTTTCCTTTACGTCCAAACGACATGGAAGGCGAAGGATAAGGTAATATATGAGAAAGGGAATTTGTTAATGGAATGGTTCGAAGAGCGGAATATGGTGATGATGAATGGATGTATAGAAGGGGATTGGGAGGGAGAGATTACATTCAGGGGCATGGGGGGAGGGGTCAGTAAGAGACTACATGCTAGTAAATGAGGGGGCAAAAAATTGTTCGAATGTATGACAATGGGAGAGAGGATAGAATCAGACCACTTCCCGGTGGAAGTTAAGTGGTTAACAGGAAGCGACATGGGGGTATGCGGGAGTACAAGGAGGAGGGAAAGAACAAGTATGAGATTGAAAGGTATGAATGGGGGAGTAAGAAAAGAGGGAGGTCCAATGAAAGTTTGGAGAAGGTAGGATGGAATGAAGTGAGGAAGATGGGGGAGTTGACAGAGACGATTAAGGAAAGTCTGGTTAAAAGAAAGAGGTACGAAGAGGAAAAGAAAGGGAGAGGAAGGAGTATGATAGGGGAAGAAATGGTGAGAGTTCAAAAAAAGGTTAGGGAAATTTTAATGAAAGTAAGAATGAGGGAGGGGAACTGGGAGGAATATGTTAAAGTGAAAAAGGAGTGGAAGGAGGAATAAGAGATGAAAATTTTAATGGGGTTGAAGAAAGAGAAGGAAATATGGAGGAACTTAAGGGAGAGTAGGGAAGAAGGGAAGAGAACAAAGGAGGAGAAGGTAAAGTTGAGGATTGAGCTGAGAAGTGTAGGGAAGCGATAGGAAGAGAGAGAAGGACGATGGAAAAAGTATAGGGTGGGGAGGAGAGGGAAGAATAGGGAATAGGGGATGAAATAATGGTAGAGGAAATACAAAGGGAAATCGGAAAGTAAGAGAGTGAGCAGGGGGTCCAGATGGGATACCAATAGAGGTATGGAAGTGCTTGTATCAGAGAGGGATGGAAGCGTTAGCAAGGCGTACGAATGAAGTATGGAAGGGGGAAGAGAGAATGCCGGAAGTATAGAAGTAGGGGGAGATAATACCAGTGTACAAGAGGGGGAACAGAAGTGACGCAGATAGCTATAGAGGGGTGACAATAATGAAAGGAATATATAGATTGTATGCGATGGTGTTGAATGGGAAATTAATGAAGGAGTTGGAAGAAAAGGGAGTGTTATCTAATTCGCAAACTGGACTCGTGAGGGGCAAAAGCACAACAAACTATACAGTCACGCTAAATTATGTGATAAATATGAATGTTAGTGAAGGAAGGAAGGTGTACCTGGTGTTCTTTGACCTTAAATCAGCATTTGATAGTTTGTACAGAGAGAGATTATGGAGGAGGATGAAGGATGTGGGGATTACAGAGAGAATGTGTGAATATGTAAAGAGGATGTATGAGGGAAATAGGGTAAGAGCGAGAGTGGGAGAGGGCGTGTCAGAATGGTTCAATGAGGAGTAATGTTGGAAGAGGGGTTAGGCAAGGATGTCCGTGTCTATTTAATACATATGTCTGGGATTTGTGGGGGGGGGGGGGTGAAATAATTGTGAGGGCGGGGGAGGCCTGGGGGGGCGTGGGAGGATGAGGTCAA
>WYDF02015290.1:0-13446 GCA_009867245.2 Adranes taylori
TATAGTTGTTTAAGTTGGCAATATTTCCCTTTTTGTGCATGATAACTATTATGGCACTATTCCAGTCTGTATGGGTTATTGCTTCTATAAGACATTTATTAAATTAGACTGTTATTCCCTTCAGTAGTATCTCTCCCCCTTCCTTGACTGCCTCAATCACAATACCATCTTCACCCGGAGCTTTAGCCAATATTATACTCAGCGGAGCAAATATTATACTCTGCAAGAAATTAAATAATATGACTGCTAGTTTATATACAATTCATACATTTGTAAAATACAAATGATACTTTTGTAGTAAATATTTATATAAAGTTTTAAATTTAATCAGTTTAACCATACACGTTTTTCATTATTATCATTGATACAATAACCAGACACGATTCATTAACGATGAGACATTCAGTGCTGCATGCACTATTATTACAAACGCACTGTTGCCAGTTTATTTATCCACATTATTTATACCAGGCATGGTTAATCGGAACCAATTTTGAAGCCACATTGGCAAGAAAAGAAAATTAAAGGGCCACAAACATTTGTCATAATCTTCATTTTTAAACTTATTTTGTAATATAGTTTTTAAAATATAAAATTTATAAAAAGTTATATCGTTTTTAATTGTAAAAAAATATAAATGATTTAAAACATAAAATTTGAACTATAAAAATTTCACTTTTATACAAATTATAAAATTTTTTAATTTTTTAAAATATATAATTTTCAAAATAATAATAAAATAACTAGTCATGGGAATTCTAGTACCACCCTCGGAACGCGGTGCACCATTTCGTTCCGTAAAGATACCGCTATAAAGTACCGTTCACGTTCTGTTTAAAACATTGACAAGGTAAAACCTAAAATCAAGTATTCTTAAAAATCAAGTATTCATTTATCTTTATTTATTAATAGTGCGCAATATGGTATTTTATTGAGTGCACCGTTGTTTCTTTTTATCAAATTTACTCTTTAATATTAGGAAATCATAATAATAAATAATGTTAACTTCGTGAAGACTATCAATGTTTTCAGGTTTTATTATATATCTGCCAACAAAATTCACAATTAAAATTGCTGAAAAATTTTTCAATATATATCTAAGAATAAATAGAAATTCTTAACTAACAGAAACAGATCAATGAATTTTTTATTAAAATATACATACTTACTAAAATATTCATATTCATACGTAACTTAAATTTATATATATTTTAATAATTTATTTTAAATAATTTATATATTTAAAATATATATAAAATATGTATGTACATATTTGAAATCATTTATGTTTGGGAATGCTCTCTAAGTTTTTCTACCAAACTATTTATTATATCAATAATAATTTAATTTATATCTAAGAATAAAAAGAAATTCTTAACTAACAGAAACAGACCAATGAATTTTTTATTAAAATATTCATATTTACGAAAATATTCATATTCATACGTAACTTAAATTTATATATATTTTAATAATTTATTTTAAATAATTTATGTATTTAAAATAAATATAAAATATGTATGTACTTATTTGAAATCATTTATGTTTGGGAATTCTCTCTAAGTTTTTCTATCAAACTATTTATTATATCAATAATAATTTGGTTTTGTATTTTGTATTTGTTTTGTATTTTGGTTTTGTATTTTTAATTAAATTAAAAATAATATCTTATATTTTAAATATTAAATAACTTTAGTAAATTTTATTTACAATAAAGTCTCTAATAAATATTGTTTACATTAACATCATTTCCAAATGTTTCCTATTCATTTTAAAATTCATCTAATTTTCAAATTTATGAAAGAAACAAACATTTTAAAATTACCTAGAAGAGACCCACAAATGAATTGCTTTTTTAAACGACGATTTGTATATTATATTCAAATACATGTTATAAGTTGTCTCTATATAAATCAAATAGATTGACATTCATCAACGCTCAACTCAAAAACGCCTAACAACTGTATTAGGGAGTTCGTCCGTGACCATCATCCGTAATGGTTCCCGATATGGCGGGCTTCATGTTGAACCTATATGATTTTTATTAATTCACAAGTATACGTATTAAAAGCTATAAATCTTCATATATCTGACATTTGATTTTCACTTAAGTCGGTGGTGGACCTGTACGGCGAAAATATACCGAATATAAAAAATCTATATAAAATTAAAGAAAGAAAGAACTCTATTAGAAACAATGATGATAGCTTTGCATCCGACGCGGTATGCAGGTCGGTTCGATATTCATGCATATTTTCGTTTGTTGTTAATTTCTACTGGAATTGACTGAACGCATATAACAATGAACCATGCGACTGCTATTGTCCAATGTGTTGCGTAGTAAACGGCATAAGTATGTTGACTATGTGTACTGTATGCAAATGAGTGCACAGCGCTCGGCGCCCTGCATACATTACATGCGTGTATAATTAAATATTCTCTTGCTGCTTCCATGAAGGTAGAAAACTATGTTAGCGCATTCGAAGTAAAAAAATATTTCTGTTTATTACTTAGTTTTCAATGAACTATCGAAAAAGAGATGGCAGAGATAACAAATTTATAAAAAATAATAAATTGACTCTATGTATTATATGGTCCAATGGGAACAAGCTCTTTTCAAATGACATCGCGTTCGAAACATATACCTCAATAAAAAAACCTTTTTTTTAATTAAAAATATATATGTATCTTTTTTTAAGTCTTAATTTTGTTTCTGAACAGTTTTTGGAATATAAAAATTTCAAATATATATTTGAGTGAGTTATGAAATGGAAGTTATTTTTCTTCGTGATTTACAATGTATAGTTTCAATGATTAGATTCTTACTATATAGTTTCAACCCTATCGGGCCATCTTCATACTTATAGACTATTAATACATGGGGAGTCTGGGCCATATATTTACATGATTAAAATATAATTGTTTTAAGTATATAATTTTCTAAAGGGAAAAAATGGATAATATAAAATTCTTTTTAAGATATATTTGATTTTTTTGGCAAGTTGGGGATGTATGTCTTTTTGGCGAGTTTGGCGCTTAGAACAAAATCTTTTGACATATATTGCTTGAACTTAGTAATTGAATACAAATATGAAGAAAGACCCTATACTGCAAATATGAAGAAAGCTGGTTTAGATCAGTTTAAAAAAATGTACCCATCACGAAACCATAATATAAATAAGTCAATACAGTGGTATTTGGTGATGTCTAAAATATGCAGAAAATTTGTGTCGGAGCACCATGTGGCTCATAAGCCTTGTGTTAATCATGCCTGATTTATACGAACTTAGAAATACTGGCATTTCGTTTGAAGGTCCAAATTACTCCGAATTTTAATCATTCGGGCCACTCAATTTTATCTAGCATTCAGAAAAGCAAAATTAATGCGTACTTTTAGTAACTATACATCTAGAATTATTGTGTGAATTTATGCGGTGATAGAATCAGACATTCTAGAGCTCATGCCCGCTTATTCATGCGCTCGAACCTAGTTTAAAGATCACTGGGGCCCATTTGTCTTATTTCGTATGTTGATCCAAAATGATCCTTTTTGTTAAATGGAGGCTTTTGGGGTCTGAAGATTGCTTCACATAGCTTTATGAAATACCAGATTGTTAAGATTGATGTTTGGGTACTGCTTCCAAAATAAATGTGGAACAAAGAAAATTAAACGGCAACAGATAAGTATGTAAGTACTAAACATATTTTCAGACAACGTAGCAAACAAGTACTACTCCTCATACCTGTGTGGAAGCTATTTACCTGTGTGCTCGCTGATGTGCGCAAGAATGCCTGCTTACACATAGCAGCACACAACGTGTTCGTGTATTAACATACCCATAACTCTACGAGTGTGTATGTGTGCGTGTGTGCGTTGAACGTGCTATGAATAGCAGTTTAGTTGAAGGGAACTTGGGGACCCTCTCTTTCGCTCCTTTTAGTATAACTGACACGTCGGGATTACAAACATAACTTTACATTCGCGTAACAATTGTAACCGCTTTTTAATAATAATCAAAAAATAAACGGTTTTTTTTAAATAAATTTATTTGCGTTTTGTGTCAAATACTCCATCGGTTTCGCGTTTGCAAATTACGTCATAAATTTACCTTGTAAATTATTTATACTTTGTTTACTAATACTTATTTATAAATCTTTTGTTTTAATGTTGCAACAATAATATAATAATATTTAATAAATGAGTTTTCAATTAATTAAATTACAAGTAGCGTTAACTAATATAAAAATAGTGTTCTAAACAATGTGTTTAATCAAAGAAATCGAATATTAATCAAAATTCCTTGAATTCGCGATCGAATCGTACGACTCCTTGGAATAAATGATTCTAGTCATTACATTTATGCATATATAAGCAGATTCCCGCATAATAACGACTGTGATAGACCAAGTAAATTGTTCAATATCAATATACAGTGCTGTGTACGGCTGTGCCATCCATCCATCGACCATATCGATAAACGTTATGGTCGATAATAAAACCCTAAGAAGCATCTGTTGTTCAGCAATAATAATCAACTACTAGCATCTGCTCCTCCTGCAGCATTACTCGACTGTTATATTCAAAACTGCATAGTGCGAAAGAGACTTTATCTTTGAATATATAAGAAAGAAATGGGAATAATCGTATAGTGCATAGTCTTCAGTTTTGATTTTTTTCTGTCAACTTCGCACAATGATGGAAAATGCTTAACTTAGTGATTCTTTGAATTTTTGTGGATTATATTTATAGTGTTTACAAGATATTAATAGTTTATTATTGTTGTGATTGGTTTATTCCTATGACATTTTTGTTCTGATTGTCTTTCTTCTACAATGGGCAATCATCCGTCGAATCACCAGCCACTTGAAAGAGGTGGAATCGGAAAATTTGGAGATGTACATGCGGTACGATTATTTAATTTTTATTTCTTACTTTCTTATATTCATCTGTTTTTATTTTTTACTTTATTATACGATTTTTCAATAATAAATAATGTTTTTTTTTTCACAAAAGATTGATTAAGCTTGGTCAAAATTCACGCATTTTTCTTTGACATCCAAAGAAATCATTAGGCGTAAATTAGGTGCATCCGGCTAATGAGATATTAATTCGATGTTCTCTATCAAATAATCAATTGTAAAATGTGCTGCTTGATGTGTGTGAGCTGAATTATAACAAATGTCTTAAAAATGCAATTGTTCAAAATGTATGGCACCATTTCATCCATTATTATAAGGGATCATCAGCATCTTCTTTATTAAGAGCATCACGGTCGTAACATTTGAAAGCCTGCGACAAATTCATTAAATCACTAACCGGTTGTTTGTTAAAAATGAAAATTTGTCTTATAAATTATTAATTTATGCTAGAGGGGTTGATAATTGATGATTCTTAATTAGTCGGTGCTGGCTCTAATGAGAAGTAGGTAAAATAAGACATCGTTGTACCAACTCACAAGCGAGTTGCTAAGTGCAACGAAGACATAAGTCAATTGAAATCCCTATCCACTTTACTTTCTCTAGTAAATACAAATAGGGTGATACGAATTACGAATTAGGGCCAACACGGACTAATTAATAATCATCAATTGCCAACGCCTCTAACAAATGTAATGCTAGTTGCATTTATAAATTAATAATTTATAAGACAAATTTTCATTTCTAACAAACAGACGGTTGGTGGCTTAGTGAGTTTGTCGTAGACTTTCAAATGTTACCACCATGATACTATTAATAAATAAGATGCTGATGATCCCTTATAATAATAGGTGAAATGGCGCCATACATCTCGAACCATCCGGATTTTAAGACATTTGTTATAATTAAAAATCGTAATGATAGTTTCCTGGTTGGTATTACGTACCTATTAAAATTAAAATCAGTCTTATGTGCTTTATCAGCAAAACAACACTATAGTTTCTATTTACTCTTTTTTGTTTTACTCACTTTTGTAGGTTTGCTAATAATATTTTTTCTTAAAAAGCAAACTAAATTTCTTATCATGGCGAACAAGCCGACACTGAGCAGACACAAGCTTGAGAGATGGCCCCTGCCAATAGTAGTTCTCAGCTACATACCCAGTGTGCTCAAGGAACGCTCTGGTCTGCAAGTTGTGGGGGGAATGCTTTGGTAGAATGTAAACATTCTCTTTACAGCCGGGTAGAACATAGATTCAGGAAGTATATCATGAAGACTTGTTTTTTCCAGACACTCCCTATTTGTCTACACGTCATACCGTAGTATAACTTCTGCTTCTTCAAAGTTGTCTATTTGATAAAATGTTTGCAACCTTTTATGTCTGTCATGAAATCTTTTTTCTTCTTTGTTTTCATTGTGGGTGGAGATTTCCATCTTTGAAAGGTATGTCTTTACTTTTTCAATCTTGTGGTAAGTGACATAGATGATTATGGAACTTATATACGGAATGTAAATAGTCTTCGCACGATGAGTACTGGACAGCGACATTGCACCTGCAGGTCTGCCATTCTTCAAATTTTTATATCAACGTCAAATATACTTCATCGAGTTTCTTGTTTTACGTCACCGGAAACATTTGGGAACTCGTCGTTGCTTTCTTTATACTTCTGAAAATCGGTTAGTACAATGAAGTTTAATTTTTCGTCTACCAATCAAACTCCCACCGAATTTTTCTTTTCCACTAATGTCAGCCGCTTCGTTACCCAATAATGAATACGCTGGTGATCAGTTTTTCTCACCAACGAAAACAATCTCTTGTTGCATAAAAAAATTCATTTGTTGCCATGGTTTTCTAATTGATTCTCCAATATTTTGTCTCCCGCACTTACTCTGAACAAAAGTGAATCTCTGTATTATTATTATGTATTATGTATTATTATTAATAGATATATGTATTATCATTATTTGTTTTACAAAGAAAGGGAAGAAATGAATGATATGATTGGGAGAGTGAAGATTTATATGGAGAGAAGAGGATTGGAAATGAATGTTGAAAAGTCGAAACTTATGGTGTGTAAAAGGGATGGGAGTAACTTCAGGAGGGATGAGTTTGAACGAGGAGGACAGAATATATATATATATATATATATATATATATTTATATATATATATATAGAGAGAGAGAGAGAGAGAGGGAGAGAGAGAAGATATACAAATATATGGGGTTTATGCTGGTGCAAACTGGCTCGTGTATTGAACATGTTAGTTAAGAAAGCAAAGGCGACAATGGAAAGAATGACAATGGTGTGGGAATGGAGGCTTGGTGAATCGGTGAGGGTGAGGTTGTTAATTATAGAGGTTTGTGTAAGAAATAGTGCGAAAGTGTGGGCGGTGTGTGGGAGAGTGATGATATAAAGAGTGCAAGCTGGGTGTGTTAAAGAGGATACTTGGTTTGGATAGGTCCACACCATATGAGATATTGCTGAAAGAAATGGAAAAAGATAAATGAGTAACATGAGAGAAACAGATGGTTAAGTTTGAAACAAAAGTATGGATGGATAAGGAGTGGAGGTTGGTTAGAGAAATATATGTAATGGGAATGAAAGAAAGGAAAGCAGCTGGTGACAGAAATACATGGATTGAATGTAGAAGCAAAATGTACGAAAGAATTGGTTGGTCGATGGCTAGATGGGGTCAAACGATCATAGAGCGCGAATGAATGGTGTGTGAGGTAGTTGAGAGAATGATAGATGTGGAGATGTAGGAGAGGTTGGAAACATTAAGGGGTAGTGGGTTTAACAGTAGGTATGAATGGATAAGGATGGAAGAAGGGATCCCAGTTTATTTAAGGTCCGGTTTAAGCATGGGTGAAAAGAGGATGATTGCGAGATTCAGGTGTGGAAGTGCAGAGAGGAGTAATAGGTATTACATGAAAGAGCATGAGAGGATGAGTAGAATATGTGGAAGGGTGGAAGAAGTATGGTTGCATTGGATGAGAGATTGTGGAGGGTTGGAATGGAAGGAAGACGGAACGCTGCTGGTGGAGAATTGGAGGATATTATCTGCGATCAAGAGGGGAGTGGAATGGAAAGAATGAAAAGAATTTCAAGGGAGATAGTAAGAAAAAGGGAGAACATATAGTGAGATGAGTAGGGAGGGGAGAAAAGGTTAGGAGCGAGGATATAAAATTGCTGGAATAACTACTTAATTAAATTATATTGTAGATTCCTGTTTCCCTTCTTACAATGGTTTTATGTATTGAGTTATTTGTTGCTAATTATGAGGGGATGTTGCTAATTAACTATTTAAATATATAAGATGTTTTCTTGGGTTGATTATTTTCAGTGTGTAATTATTTTCTAGTATCGTGTTACTTTTAATGAATACTAGTTAAATGTTTAATGTTAATTTTCTTTAAGTTATAAATTGTATTTGTAAATGCAACGCCGATAAAGGTTATATAATATAACAAGACATTATTTGCGTTGGTTTGTGATGGTATATTTGTGATGGTTCAACACAAATATATTTATGTTGAACCACTTCTACGCAATACCTACTTTTAAATTATTTTTTTGAATACAAAAGCCTAAGATTATATATGTATATTTAGTCATTTTCCTGAGAGCTAGGGGGCGGGCGGCATGGGCGCCCCTGATGAAGGATGCTGTTAAGGTTTCTGTTGGTTTGCCTGATTTCATCATCGATGACTTCTGGTAAACAAATTGTTTTATACCATTCCGCATCTTAAATTTTCTAGGTAAAGCAATGATTGCGATAGGTTCAGTGTAACCGAAGAGGCAAGCAATCATTTCCTTGGAAGTTCTTCTTGGTGAATGAACAAGTTTAGTTGTATTCGGTTCATTTGGGATTCATTGTTCCTTAGCTTGCGGTTCGTGTAAATATGTGCAATATTGTCATGTTGTGTACATATTTTGAAGTCCATCGTTTGTATTTTTTGAACATTTCCTTATGCCAATTGACATGAGCCTGTTTTTGAACTTTTGGTTAAATTAAGCGGAATCCATTGAGGGCAAATCTTTATCAGACTGATAAAGCCTTTTTGCGTTACCAAAGTATTTTCAATACCAAAATTTAAATGAAGCGATTTAAGGCATTTTTGTGCAAATCATCCATGTTTGTTCAAATGAGAACCTTCATTTGCAATTTCCATTTTGTCACAAAATTATTTTTTAACACTCACTGTATATAATATTTTTGAGCTGTCACTTTTTAAAACCACAACTTGTTGAAGAAGAAGTAGTAGTCACTGGTTTAACAAATGAAAATAATAATGACTTCTTTTTCCTCTTCTTCTTCTTCAACAACAAGTTTTGGTTTTGGATTTTTATCTTTCAACCATTATTATTTCAATATGACATAATCGGGTGTTTTTATTGATTTTCCTTGGTTTTAACAAAGGTTACAATACAACCATTATTACTCACGATGCCTGAATGGCATCATATCTTGAAAGATTTTTCACTAAATCTTTTTCAATAAATCTTCAATTAGTTATTATATATTTACTTCATTATTTATGTTTGTGGACTAAAAATTTTGATTAACTTGAAATTTACTTTGACATTTCAATAATTATCTTATCTTGTTTGTACACTTTTTTCTGTGGGCCTATTTCCAACCTATAGTTCTATTGCACCACAGCCGGCAGCCACAGCTCTGGATTGGTAGTCATGCATCTTACCAGTAAGCTACGGCCCACCGTCAGAATTATGATCATCAGTAATAATGACATCCTCTTCTTCGTCTACAAGTTTTGGTTTTGAAAATAATATTTCATTACTAAAAATGACAAACTATTTTTACTGAACCGGTTATTGAATTTTAGTTAATGAAGCACCATAAAAAAAGGATGGCTTACAACTGGTTTGTAGAATTTCATCATGGACTTCTCCTGGCGCTAGTCGATGTAGGACCCTGGCCTCTCCTATAGCAGCCGTCCATTCTTCCTTGCTTACAATGCTTCTCCTCCAGGTCCGGACCCCCAGCACCAACACATCCTCTCTGACGTCATCAATCCACTTCTTCCTTGGCCTTTCTGGCGTCCATCTGCCCTCCGGTTGTTGGTGGAGAGCCTTCATGGGGATTCTATCTCACTCCATTATTATAACATGCCCCAGGTATCGCAGTCATCTCTTCTTCAAATCGCTCTGAGGATCTTGTGCAGCACCTGTATTTCACACACGCGGATCAGATTCTTGTCACGTTCAGTCAGCGTCCAAGTTTCACATCTATAGAGCACCGCTGATCGAATTATAATGCGGTGCACGATAAGCTTGAGATTTTTAGAGAGGGTTGAGGATTTCAGTAGCTTATTAAAAGCATAGAAGCATTTGTACCTTGCGGAAATTCGTGCTTTTATCTCTGTACTGATCTCGTTGTTCCCAGTCACCAGCCTAAGAATATATATGTCCTAAGATTATATATAGTCACCTAAGATTATAG
Organism: Adranes taylori; assembly: GCA_009867245.2. Lineage (NCBI taxonomy): Eukaryota > Metazoa > Arthropoda > Insecta > Coleoptera > Staphylinidae > Adranes > Adranes taylori. The sequence goes on from WYDF02015290.1 coordinate 10,384, forward strand.
AGCATATAGAGCCTAAGATTATATATAGTCACCAGGGCCCGAAAGTACTTGAACTCTCCTACTCTCTAGTACCTTACTTCTTCGCATTCCAAGTGACTCACCGCGCAGAACCTTTCCTTTTTTCTCGTGTCGACGATGTATTTTGTCTTTTCGTTGTTAATTCTTAGCCCTAAGCGCCTCCCGCCTTCATATGTTGCAGCCTTCATATGTTGCGCCTCTGTCAATGTTTTCGAACTTCTACCAAGAAGGACATCATCGGCAAAGGCCATGTACTGAAGGGATCTGTTGTAGATAGTTCTTCGTTGAGCGGGATTCTGTGCATGCCATGCTCCAGACAAAGATTGAAGAAGGTCGTCGAAAGTGAATCTCCTTGCCGTAGCCCTCTTCGTACCTTAAATTCACTTGTTAACTGTCTATGGATCTTGACTCATGAACTTCTTTGGCACTATCATCTCTTCCAATATCACTTGACCTCCGTTTAGACCTCCGGGCACTATCATATGTCTCCTTGTAATCAATGTAGAGTTTGTGCACGCTGACATTATGCTCGTAGCACTTCTCCAGAATTAGTCGTAATGACAGGATTTGGTCCAAGGTTGCTCTGTTGCACCGAAACCGACACTGGTATTCGCCTAATTCCTTCTCCGCATATGTCTCAAACCCCCTTGCCAGTATATTCGAAAAGATCCTGTATGCAACATTCAAAAGAGACATCCCACGACAGTTACTTGAAATCATCTTGTCATTCTTTTTGTGGATGGAAAAGATCACCGCTGTGTTCCAATCTTCTGGAATGTCTTCGCTTTCCTTCTCTGGAGAAGAGAGGGTTGTCCAAGAGTGACAACCCTCTCCAGCGTTATTCATCTGGCCATGCCTCCCCTGGTCTGGTGGTTCCGGGGTTCCCTCCTTCGCAGCATTCAGAAAGCTTTCAAAATATTCTACCCATCTCCCCATTATCCCGCTTTCATCTACGATTAAGTTACCAGCTTTGTCCTTAAACAAAATGTTGTTCTTGGCTAGAAACCTTTCTAACTCTACGTCTTCTTCACCTCCCGCCTAGCCTAGCACGAACGACTGATTTTCGTAAAGTCGAGCTAAACAAAACTCACATATGTATGATGTTTTGCTATTAATTACATATTGTAATTGCAAAAAACTTTTCTAAATCAACTCTTATAGTCTCATTTTTATCTTCAACAACATTATATCTTTATTATATCAATTTTTACACACATCATACGTCATCACACATCATACATAAAAAAGCTTTCAATTTCATCAATAGTTATCACCTTTGGACACAACTTCTTTGCATGTAGGTGTCAATGTAATCGTATGCTCAAATTGAGCGGTGTAACAACCATTGATGTCGCAAAGAGGTGGATATGCATGCATTCACGATTCCTTTCTTGCACAAATCCTTGAGTGCCATTTGCTATTAGCACCCAAATGATCTAGTCAACGTTTGAAAAACGCTATTGTTCTAAAATTCTTATTGATCAAGTTCAATTCAATAGGGACTTAGATGATGCTAACCTTGAAGGCATAAATGGCACGTCAAAATTTTTTATGTAATGGGAACATTCCATACTGTTATGTATAATCCATTTTCCGGTTGATCCACATGTCTCAATTGCGTAAAATTTATTCTCCTCCAGTGTTGGCCGTGTTGTCGCATCGCCACCCTTAAATATTTGTACTGTTTAAGCAGCATGAATTCGGTATAGTGAAATTGAATGTCCATTCAGATTTCTAATTGACTTGATTGGATACGTTCTGCATTTCTATTCGAGTTCATATGATTCCATAACATCTTAAGTTTCCGCACAAAAATCGCATAGTTAAGCGTCAATGTTTGCTTCCTTTATGACTATATTCGTAGCTTCTCCTACAGCTTCGACCGATTTGTCGTGTGTCGGACTGAAAGTAAGAATGATTGCGCTATCGATAATCTGACGGTTGATGTGTGTGCTAAAATCGATATTGGTAACGTCATCGTATTCGAGCACCGTCGTATCACCATTGGAGTATGAGCGATGCAACTATTACTCGAACAGCCAGTAGGAATCGCCATGCCGGATTTTACCCAGTTTTGAATATGTTGACGAGTTTGTCTATGAACTTCAGTAGCTAAGCCCACTTCACTATAAATATCTTTTGTTGCGGCATCTAAGGCTTTCTTCTCATCAGATGTGAATCTATCCTTTGTCGTACGATTATCTTTGGAATTTGGGAACAAATCCTGAACTGGGATAGTAGGCGGGTTAGTATATACCTAGCTGCCGTTATTCTTGCTTTTGGTAGTTTTCTTCGCCACTGTACCACCCACTTTTTTTTCAACTTGTTCGACGCTATTCTCGGATACTTCTCCACCTTCATCAGCTGTCTTCCTTTCTTTTTTCGATATATTTTTTACTTTTTGGTAGTATAAGTTGTATTCTCGTCCTCCTACAAACGTCAACTTCGTTATTTCCGTTTTGTTCTTCCTGATTATTTTCAAGATTTTGCTGAGCTTTTATCGCCGCCATTTTAAATTCTTGTTCTTTTAAAAAGCCAAAATCATCCAACGATTACCTTGAAATTTCCACTTTTTTTACAACATTATTTTTTAAACTTAATCTCTGTTGATTTTTGAGCTGTCACTGTTTTAAGAAATGTCAACTTTTATGAAAGTAATAAGGACATACTATTTTTAGTAATGAAATATAATTTTCTTAAAAGTTGACATTTGTTACAAATATCATTTGTTAAAACAGTGATAGCTAAAAAATAATTTTGTGAAAAAATGGAACGCATGATCTTGACGTTGCATGATATTTTAGGATTTTAGTAAAGAACTAATTGAACTTAAGGTAATGAAGCACCATTAAAAAAAGATTGCTTACAACTGAATTTTCTGAAGGTCGACAAAACAACCAATAGAATAGGCCGGGTTCCGCAGAGGATTTGGAACCAATGACCATCTTCAAGGCATCAAAACTGTGACCGAAAAATCAATCGAATACAATAGACCGCTTGTCATTGCCTTTGTGGACTTCCACAAGGCCTTTGACACCGTTGAGT
>WYDF02015301.1:0-13445 GCA_009867245.2 Adranes taylori
CCTTTTTTAAATGTTAAGACTCTTTCCTCCACATATTCTTGTACTTCCTTTTCTTGTTCACACTAACTTTTGTGCATATTTACAACCTTTTCACTTTGTATTTTTATAAAAAACGAATTTAACTTTTAATTTATTTAACGTACTTACATCTAGTAATTTATAAATTTATGTTTGTTATAATTAGCGGATAATTACAGTGTAGGAAATTTATAATTTAGTCGGATGGTATTAAATATCCACTAATCGAAGCTATTAAAAATAAATCTATTTGGGTTATCTTCAAACAATTCACTTTAAAACATCATTACACAATAAGCGAAGGATTAGATATTGGAAGGGTGAAGTTGCAACAGACTCTCGCTCGCGACGCTGCTAACAGAGAGTCCTAGCGATTCTTACAAATGGCGCAAACTAATATCTTATTACAGAATATAACATGCTCCGGAAATATGAATCTCGGTCGGTCAGGATAGTTTAATGTGAGACCGCACGTTGGAACTCTTGTCTTTGTTCCACTGGTCCTCAATGGAGTCACTGAGTCCATAATCCAGGAGTTCGTGCTCTTATGGGCAGTTGAAAAAATTCTAACTGCTAATCAATAAAACAGCATAACGATTTTACAAAATAAGTACAATGGTGTTCATAGGCAATACAAACAAAGAAAGAAATACAAATGCAAAATCAAATCAATACAAGAAATATAAATATCAAATTAAATCAATACCGCATACATGGCGCTTAGCAAATAAACAACAGCGACCACAGCATAAACTAAACAAAACAAAATCGGTACGTTCTCTCCTCTACTCTCTATGTGCAGAGTTTGATGCTCGCTCGCAAAAAAACGTCGGAGATTAAACATCGCATTACTTTTCAGTTTTTGATATATTTATTTGATAGTTTTCTATTGTATTAATTAGCTAATGATTGTTTATCGATTATTTTATAACATTTCTTGACTCTGTTGGAGGCTATATACAATACACTGATAACAAACTAACACCGGTTAGCATAGGTTAGAATTATATACTATACTGAATAGAACGGAAAGGATCACTGTATGACGCGTAACACCACGTCCATCGTCGATGTTTCGGTTGTCGAGCAACCGAAACCAACACCGCACAACACAGAACAGACTCACACACTCCAGTGGTACAGTAAACAGAAGGAAAAGGCAGAAGGATTGTTGGTGAGGCAGAATGAGAAACTAAGCTATGCAACAAACTACAACCTCTGCCATCGAATGCGCTATCCTATCGGCGACGGTCGCTCTGTCCGCTGCTTTACCCATGTGATTTCCCTGAATTCTCTACCTCTGTGATATTCACACGTTAACGTGCTGTCAGCCACGTAGCAATAGCGACGAGTGAGCCAACGCACTTCATTTTCATTCCGTTCGCTATTTGGGGTGAGCGAACAGCAGATATATTACATCGGTCGCCGCTACACAGACACGGTCGCCGCTTACATATTATACACAGACAACTTGCATATGCATTAAACTCAGCGAACGTTACATCATTCTCTGTTTCATATGGTCCCAATGAAACGCGTTCGTATAACTTAGTAGGGACTATATTTCATTTTAATAGCCAGCCATTTCAGTGCTGGGCTCGCGCAATTTAGCTATTTAATTTATTTCAAGTAGCATGCTTTGTTACAAAGTTGTTTGTACGAGTTACCGTATGATTCTTTTCGTGGTCAATGAAAAATACACCTCAAGATTTTCAGATATCACATTCTTGAAATAATGGTGTAGGGCAAGAAGGTTCACATTTATTAGGTTCTTGAAGAGAGCTACCCCTATCATCATCATCATCATTAAAGTCGTCGTGCACTTCCAAACGTCTAATATACGATGCTATTCATAACATCATGACAAACTTTTCAGTCCTCTGCAGTCCATCATTTCTTCGGCTACTGAGAGGTTAGACGGACCATATAACGACTTTCAGGTAATGTGCTTTTTGTATTTTATTTTGTTTGTAACATAAAAATATGCTCTTGCATGAGATGGTTTGAGTTAGAATTCGCTTATCTTAGTATAATAAAGTACTTAAACACTAAAAGGATATACGCAATAACAGGTTGATATAAGTTTTATTTATTGTTCCAATATTTATAACTGCAAATATATGACTCAAAGCGCGATTTTAAATGACTGACAATAGGTAGCTTCTATATACGATGCAAAAATTGTTACTATGATTCCATCCCATTAACAAAATATCAAATAAAAATCGAACTAAAGATAATTTGATTTTTGGTAATTAATATGTTCTTCTGTTTGTGATGAGGTTTTTCGTCTATCTTTCCATAAATTTGACGGAGTTGAATGATTTATTAACGAACTAGCGCAGATACTTGTAGATGGATCTGGTCCATTAAAGTGATGAAGATGGCGAAATAAGTTGTTGAAGATAATAAAACTTTATGACGTAGAAAATGAATGTATTTGTTGTAGTGATGTAAGGTCAATTCGCTGTCACCGAAGTAGTACCGGAATAGGCAGCGATGATGTTCATCACGTGTTTCCTCGTAGAGCCACCCTTTGCTGGGCGTGGGAGGCAATTGCACATCGCCTGGAGTTGTAGGAGTTGAGGGTGAGCTACGAGGTGCCGTTGGTTCATACTGCTGCTTCGGTGGAGTGGCTGGATCAGGTATGTTTGTTAGCATTCGCGGTGTGCGTGGACGACGCAGTTTCATCGATCTTTCGGGTGTCTTGTCGCGTTCGTCTCGGCTCCAGGCGTTTAGCGTCCTTCTTCCCCTGCTGTCGCCCCCTCTTTTCTTCATTAAAGACAGGTACACGGAAAAGGTAGAAAAGATTGATACAAGAGAAGAAATTAAGGTTTGATGCTATCATCGAGAGATTGGAATATTCAGCAGAAATTTGTAAGTGGAGTATAAAAGTATACCTGAATCGATTTGAATGATTTTTGTGATGAGTGTAGATGTATTTAATTTAGTTTGAATAATAATAATAATGGTCAATCATTTCGATGGTGGCGCTTACTATAGATGCCAGCAGATTCAAAAGCGCAATTTCTCATGTTTACAAGAATAAGTTGTTTATCTAATGGATAATTTAGCTAGTTAAAATGTGCGATTTCTCACTCAATAGCAACTAGCTTCAGACCCGTCAGAGATGCGACTGAGGACAGCTAGCTTGAAGGGCTCCTTTTATGTCAATTTTCTGGGAAGAAGTTGTTTCTGGCGTGTTGCGGGAACCCGTCGCGTTCGACGGCGTCTGCCACAAAAAAGAAGGAACTTAAAAGAAATTTCCGTAACAAAATATTTAGGAAGGCTGTACTTCCGACCAATCAAAAGTTTCTTCCTAATACGTTAAGAAAATTAAAGACCAAAGTTGTATTGCTTTTATGACGGTTATCTCAGAAGGTGAAAAAGTGGTGGTAATTTCCAAACGGTGGTAGGTCGCTCAAGCGGTGGTGATAGTAGCTTGATGCGATGAAAATCTAGAAGTATTGCATAGAAAACGCCTTTTCAAATGTGTTCTTTTATCATCCAATCAGATTTGTTGAAAGCACAATGGGTGAAAATCTTAACCGTTAGTCAAAAAATGTAGTGAGTGAAATAATTGTTACCATTCAAGTTAAAGCAAATCTCCACCGACAAAAGAAAAACGTTAAAAATCGTAAATTTCAAATGATAGAAAAAAGGAGTTCGTTGCGAATATTGCAAATGCGAGTACATGCTTTATATGTACATCAAGACGGCCGCTAGATATTTTTATAGCTAGCGGTCTAACACAAAGCTTTGACGATGTGATAGCTGTGTACTATGTTACATTTCTTCCTTGCATCCTCCTACTCCTTATTTCGTTTTTTTCTGTTTTTTTTTTCTGAAAAGTGTATTATCCCCAATATAAATTTCGATACTTCGAACTTTTCTTCGTCAATAACTTAGCGTTGTATTTTGGTACATTTTGAACAAGATTGAAACAATGCAGCCTCCATGTCTTAGGTTGTCTTAGGTTGTTTGTCACTTCAAATTCTTCTGAGATTTCTTGTCCAATTTTTATTTGGCTCATCATATTTCTGTATAGTTTTTGCATCACCTGAATATACATACTCTTACACCGTTTTTTTAATTATTTCAAAAGAATTTCAGCTATAGTAGATAAATATTATTGTTGTATTGCGTCTGTAGAGCGCAACCTTACGCTAATTCTTAGTGCGACTTTTACGCTATAGATGGCGCTAGATTACATCCTTTGATGCTAGTCGATTAATAGTCGTTCGTTGCGAGGATTGCTTTTTAGTCAAATTAGGGTAATAATGGTAAATGTGATACTCTTGATACTAGTAAGATATAGAATACTTGTTGCAGTATGCTGAGTGCTGGGATTAACTGGATTTAGAACTCTGAATAACTGGCAGAAACTCGAGAAACTGTTCCTTCTTTCCTGTAAGATGTCGCTACGTGCAGATGACATGCTTAATAGGTTTGAATTGTTCGGACTAGATTATCGTGGGAACTTATGACAATATAATATTGGTGCTATTCTATATTGGTATTCTTCTTTTGGGGTTATCGTAGGGACTGAGTTGTCGTATGAACTTGTGATGATGTTTATATTGGTGCTATTGTATTTTTCTTTTAGAGGCGAAATTGCCAGTGTAACTTGTAGTACTTGCTGTCTGATGTTAAATTTCTAATTATCTGATTGGTCGTTGGATTACGTAAGAGTCGTTGATCCAATGGGATTTTCAATAGCACAACTGGAGGACAAGTGGGGGATCCATCTTGCTTTGCTAAGTTGAGGAAATCGGATGTAATCACTCTCCTCTGGAAATTGGTGTTTCATAGAAGCCAATTTTTTGGCTCTTCACTAATTTAATTCCCCTAATGTAAAATGTATTTGTGAGTGAAACATATAATATGTAAACATTGGGATATTGGAAGCGGTTTTGTATTAAGTCACTACGCACCATTTTCTGGTGAAGCCCAGATTGGTTAAGATTGTTAGTTCAAATTGACAAAACACCGCTCGAATGTGTTTGTGATTTCTAGGCAACACTCCTAGGGCATCCTGAGGCTATTATCTTACGGTTGAACTTGCGGTGTAGGTTTAATCCACCATATTGGATGTCTTTACCGCAAGGATGAATTGATTGAATATTTGCAGTAGTGTGTTTGTGTGGTATTTGATGATGAACCGCCATTTTGAGGCGCAGCAAGCGGCACGCGCATCTGAGTATTGGTTGTCTTTGGTGGCGACGACATAGGCAGTTGTTGGAGACTTCCTAATTCTTAGAATTGTAAGATCTATGGAGTGTAATTGTAACATCTATGTTTCTGATCTTGTTAAGAATAAGTAGTGTTACAATAAACTAAAATGCAACAAACTTTTTTACACAATTTTGTAAATTAATAATTATTTACGTCAACATTCTATTTTTTTAATTTTTACTCGCCTATTTTCTCTTGGACGTTAATGGTATTAATATCTTCTAATTAAACTGTATTTGATAAATTTATACGGATTAAGTTATCTCGTTAGAATATTTCTGAAGCAAAAAAAAATGGTACAAATCATTTAAAAACGCTTAAAGCGATAATACATTGAAATAAAAGAATGAACGTATACGTGAGAAAGAATTAGAAAAGGAATATTAATATATCCCTTAAGCGGCCTATACACGAACAATATTATTGCCCAATTGGACTGCACAAGAAAAATGAAGGCGGCCCATAGACATACAATATTATTGCGCAATTGGACTACACAAAAAATGAAGGCACACGTACAATATTATTGCGTGTATGGACTACTTAAATTACTACTCTGTACATAAAAATGGAGGCGGCCCATAGACTTACAATATTATTGTGCAATTGGATTACCAGAAAAATGAAGGCTGCCCGGTCCATGCACATACATTATTGCGGCCATAGGCGTACAACTTTATTGTGCCATTGGACAAAGAAATGGAGGCAGCCCATATACGTACAATATTATTGCGTAATTCGACTATACATCAAAATGGAGGAGACCCACAGACTTGCAATATTAGTACGCAATTGCACTGCACAAAGAAATTGAGGCAGCCCGTAGACGTGCTATATTATTGCGTAATTGGACTGTATATAAACATGGAGGCGGTCCATAAACGTACAATATTATTGCGCAATTGGACTCCGCAAAAATAAATAAAGACAACCCATACACATACATTACTATTGCGCATTTGGATTGTAGAACAAATGGAGGTGGCTCATAGACATACAATATTATTGGTCAATTGGCCTGCACAAAAAATGGAGGCATCCCATTCACGTACACTATTATTGCGCAATTGGACTGCATAATATTATTGCAATTGGATCATTTGAAATCTCGGATCCTGAAAAATTAGCGGAGATAGTCAGACACAGTTGCCATTTGTTTGCCTGAACGATGTTTGCTTGCACTGATAGGCAATTTTATGAAACTCCAAACAGGATTAAGTTTGGATAAAGAAAATTTCAATTATCGATTACGTTGTGCACATCATGTGCACATCGTGCTTTCTAAGCCGATTGGTCTACTTCATAAACCTATCGCATTGAAAAGGCTCAAACTATTATCTCGGCATGTTGTTATTTACGAAAACGCCAGCTACAACTTACATTACTAGATGTTCTGTAAATAATGAGGATTCGCCTACATTTTAACCAGAGGGACATGGAGAAAAATAATTGTCCATGACACAAAATCTCTGTAGGCAAGTAAGTGCCTCCAGAAAAGCACAACAAGTGCTAAACTTGTTATAGATACTTTCTGTCATTTGTTTAAGGCAATCAATGAAGGCCAGGTTTCATGGCAATCAAACGTTGTTACTTACTGAATAAAAAAGTGTTACTTACTGTACACATATCATTTATCACCATCCTCGTTTCCCTTCTGAACTGACTTCTCAACTTACTCCATCGTACTGGTCGAAGCAGTTGTTGTTTCTGGTGACATAAGAAACTTCAGTATCACAGCAAAGGTTCGACCTCCTCAGGCGCCAGCACCACTTCTTTCTACTTCACGAATCCGCTTGAGTTCTTTCCGGAAATTGGTCCATAAAGAATTGATTCTTTTAATCACTCACTGCTTGTTGGCGTATGGGAAATTTTCGCTTTCATTCTCGATTAGCACATCGTACTTAACGTACCATAAATCCGGCAATGAATAGTACATATCGATAATGTCCAAAAGGAACCTCTTCTCTTTAGGTTTGTTAGTCACTTCGACATGCTCTCCACAACGTCTTGATAGCAATTAACGCGATATTGCACAATATTAATAATCTGTACGTACGTCCTCTGTAAGAATCTGTACGATCAGCGTTTCCGCGTACTACACTTCTAGACTACATCCGATTCATATATCGTGTCTAGTTGCTAAAAAGCGCCCAATGCTTATACAATATTATTGCGTAATAATCGGGTTTGTGCCATAAAATTCATCATGTGTGAAATAAAGTTGATTGTTGAAGGGTGTGCAATATATTGTGTAGAATAAACAACTTTATTGCGCTACATGTAAAATCTTGTATACATTATTTTATTGAATTTGTATGCAATATTTTATTTAATTCAATTGTTTGTACAATAAAGTTGATCGTGTGGATATGATATTGAAGGCTATTAACAATATTTTCCATATAAATAAAGTTTTTGATTTTACACAATCCTTCAATATCATATACACACGATTAACTTTATTGCGCAAAACTGAATTGTACGTGTATGGGTCGCTCTGGTATACAATATATTTTATACTATATTATCTATATTGCGCAATAAAGTTATTTTACACAATATATTATACAGCCCTTCAATACCATATACACGCGATCAATTTTATTGCATCCGATCAACTTATCAACTTATTTAAACAATATATTGCACAATATTTGATTTTACACAATATTTATGTACAAACTTTTATTGTGCTATAGGAAAAAGATTGTACTTAATATTTTATTGTATACAATGTTTTCCACATTACGCAATAAAGTTATTCATTTTACACAATATACACTTATCAATTTTTACACACTTATCAACTTATTTTACACAATGTATTGTACAATATTTGTTTTTAAACAATATATTATGTCAAAATTTTTATTGCGCAATATGAAGATTGTATTTAATATTTTATTGCATACAACATTTTCCATATTGCGCAATAAAGTTTTTGATTTTAAACATTATATTTCACAACACTTCAATATTATATACGCGATCAACTTTCTTGCATAAATGCAATAACGCAATAATATTGTACAAATATGGGCCGTTCTTGTATGCAATATATTGTTTAGAATATTATATACAAATATTGTAAACATTGTTTTCGCAATAAAATTATTGCTTTTACACAATATATTGAAGGATTGAAAACTTTATTTCGTAATATAGAAAATATTTATACAATATTGTACATAATATGGAAAATATTGTACACAATATTTTCCATATTGTGCAATAGTTTTTGATTTTACATAATATATTGCACAATATTTCATTTTACACAATATATTATGTAAAAATCTTTATTGCGCAATATGAAAGATTGTATTTAATATTTTATTGTATACAATATTTTTCATATGGTGCAATAAAGTTTTTGATTTTACAGAATAATTTATAAACCCTTAAATTTAAATATCTATTCACACAATCAACTTTATTTCACAAACTATATTGTAACGCAATATTATTGTACGTGTATGGACCTCTCTAGTAACTAGACTCGTTATACGAATCAGCTCTATTAAGTATACGATTCTGAAACTCGTTAATAATGGATTTTCAACAGCTTCAATCGTGGAGTGCGCGGAAAAGCTGATCTGCGAAAAATGCTAGCGACCGATGACGTATAGATTAGTGTAATTTTTTCTCCTCGTCTCGTTTACTCTAGAAGAAAAACAATCAAGCGGTGTTCTATTTCATTTTATTTCTTTAAGCTCTCATCCGCAAATGAGTTGTGTCTTGTGCAAATAGATGTCCTAATAGAATATCTCTTTTCCTTTGACGAAAGCTATTTCAATTTTCTGAATTGAAACGAAATTGTGATATTTGTTGACTTCAAGCTAAATACACGGATATGTTCTTTTGCTAGGAATATGGTTTTGAACTTTAACCCTCGAATACATATGTGGTATTTAAATACCTATACTTGATAAAATTTTCTAATACTACAGAGGGGTCGATTGCAGAGGCTTCAATCCAGGGTAAATATCTCGCTTATTGAGATGAATTAATTTAATAGTTTCAATTAGGGATCATATGATCCTAGGTTAAAATATAACAACAAGATCGATACATAAGATCATTACTAATTACGATTTTATTTTCTACATACATTCAACAGACCGAGCTATTCAAATTTATGTTGCAACAACGGTGTTGTGTAGTACCAGGTTACAGAGAGCCCTCTCTTTGACGCAACGACAAGTTTCACGTCAATAATTTTTGCTCGAAATGGAACTTAGCAAAAGTGTACAAGTGTTATCTTATTATATTATACAAGGAACATACATACGTTTTAGATAGAATTAATATTTTATATCAAATTCTATCTATTTAAATTTCGGGACGACTTTTTTCTGGGCGGGTACGAGTGTAGCGTGCTCGTCCCCATGTTTACTATATTTTATAAATTATTGTATAGCTTCAGGAGTTTATTCTAGTCAAGCTTTGAAGTACTTTGATCATCGTAATTTGAAACGTGTTTGAATTTAGGCTTCTTTTAAATTTTGATTAGAAGATTAGATTTTCATAATCGAGGGCAAATGTAATTCCGTAAAAAATTAAAAGTATTCATGTTCGTAAATACTTTGGGTACTTTAACTATTCATCAATCATCATAACAAAATTTTATGAAATGATTTAGTTAATTAAACATTATTGTCTAATAATCATATAAACCTGACCTTAGATGTCATATAAACCTGACTCCATCATTAATAGGTAAATTAAACTCTTCAAACGCTTACAATGAATTTCTTTGTGGCTTTTTAGGGAAATATAAGATATTCTTATATTGATTATTGATCTGTCGCCACGATTATTGGCGCTAATAATTAGAACACCTGCTCTTTGTTGATAGCGGGCATGAAATAGAAAGGGGTAGCCACAGAAGACATTGAGACGTCGCTCTATTGAATGCGATTTTCACAGTGAGACGAGCCTATCCGAGCTAAGCCAATGCTAGTACGAGATGTTTTTTGACGGCAGAAGCTAGAGTGTGAAAACTCGGAGTAAAGTAACAGAGATAGTTTAATGGAAAGAAATGAGACGTGGAAGTAATACCAGGTCCCGGGCAGCTGTTGAACGGCAACAAGCTGCCAAAAGCGAAAAGTAGGGGAAGTATTACTAGAAAAGCAGTTTTTTTTTTGGTACTAAAGCTGTAGTTGATGTTTTACTTAAAAGTAAATCTAAAAGTAGTACAGGGTTCGTGATGTCTGCAGTTCAAATGTAAGTTTTTTATTATAATTAATAACTACTTTGTAAATCTCAAACAAATTAATTTTTGAATTAACTCTTGTCACTAATTTTATTAACGAATATTTCTTGGTTATTATTATATTTACTGGAGAATTTGTGTTAAATTTTATCAAATGCGAATTATTTTTTATATAAATATATTAAATGGAAATAATATTTTATTTATTCTTCTGACCCAATTTTATTTATCGCATTGATTTATATCATTGCAATAATTTAGATCATTGAAATAAATTATTACTTTATATTATTTTTTCCGGTGCCTTTTTATTGTGGTGTGGGTTAATCACTAAATTGGAAATTTATCTAACAAGAAAAGAATCCACCCTTCTATATCGTCACGGGCAAAAATAACCGTCCCAACATTCAGATTGTTGTAGATATTCAAGTTAATTTATTTTGCTAGAATGACAACCAGCAAACGCTTTCCGAAAAGGCGATCAAATATTAATTAAATTATTGTTGCTTGAGGAGCTAAGGCTAGAAAAATGTCACATTTTCACTAAACATCTTATCTGTATTTCAGAAAAATGTGTAGCCATTAATCATTTATTTGTGAAGCTCATTAAATAGTTTTTTTCCATTTTTTTAAACTCATTCTCTAATTTCCTGTTCACTATTGTAGCATACAATCTTGAATCTATAAGTCTCGTTCATGACAGTCACTCCCCTCTAGCTTTCATCATCATTCAATCCTCACTTTTTATATACTGGCACCCCTTCTCTTTGTTTCCACTGATCCCTTTGTTTACTCTTCCAGTTCATACTTCATTTACACCCTTTGTCAACGAAACAGTCAACCTAAGTAGCAGCAGCAAGGAACATGCAAACACCTCATTTTGTCCTCGATGCGGTCTCCTACATATTACAGCGTAGACACAGGTAACAGTGGAGCGAGCAGACAGTTCATATGCCGTTCGCATATCTACATATCCGGACTATACGAACATATTATTTATAGTCAGCGTTATACGATTAAACATAGGTAATGTGTGTACACTCATACAACACAGCAAGTGACAGTTGGATGGGAGCGTAAAATCTCTGTTATACAATATATAGTTATGGTTGCGTTATGACGCGACGCGTTCAGATCTTAAAGCAATTAATGCGTTTTGATTTTATTAACTAGCTTTGTCAACTGCTGCGGCTTTACGTAATTTGTTTATTGAATCTATTTCTAGAAACATGCTTTGGTACAGCTTATATCTACATCCATATTTCCTTCTGTAATTTCCCCATTTGTCTCATCTCTTTCTCCCAACTTAACTCTACACTTTCTTTCCCATTTAACCAATGCTACCTCAAGACAAAATCTTCTTTTCACTCCAGTTACTCCCTTCATCTTTAAATATTTCTTTAGTTCTCCTTCACACTTTATTTTATTAATCACTTCTTTTTCTTTTTCCTCGTGCATTTTCGTGAGGAAAACTCTACTGCACATGCTCCCATGCATTGAGTAAAAATAGCAGATTCTTTGACTAATTAATTTGTTTTATTTACGTAACAATTGAATCTTAATCTCAAATTTCTTATATTCGTGATTAAATAATATGACTGAAATTTTCAACTACATTGACATCGCATTATGTCAATGTAGTTTCATGTTTATACAACAGTCACATAAACAGTGCGTTAAACTGAAATTTACATTTATTTGTGCTTTGTTCTGTAATATTATAAGTTTCTACTCGCTTCAATTAAAATGTTTACAAATTACGAAAATAGGATTGTCGCGTGTTATAAATAAAATGTTTTGATTTAAGCTTTTCAACCAAAGTTTAAGACATAATAAATTTTGTTAACAATATTATTATTATTTCATGATACGTAGAGCGAAAGCTCAAGTTAGACCTCTGATATCGGAAACAACTAAGGAAACACTTGCACTCAGTTCAGATCATTTGCCTTACTCCTCCATCCCAAGTAGATTGTGATTCTCTCGAGATAAGTTTCCTGGAAAAAATTATTTTACATTATAAAAAAAATTATATTTTGGTTTTGAATTAATTTTAATTACAAACCAAGATCTTAGGATCACAACCAAGGCTTAGTTATAATCGAACAATTAACCACAATAATATATAATTTTAAAACATTATACTAAATGTTTTAAAAAGTAAGTAAATTTGCTTTTGGGGAGTTTACACGTGGCAATAGCGCGCCAAATAGTTCAGTGAAGAGTTGTCAGTGAAGACAAATTTGAGGTGTTTAAAAAAGACAATATTTAAAAGGGAGCAAAAAATGTTGAGTGAAAAATGTTTAGGAAAAAAACACAAAGAAAAATAAACACTAGTAGACACATATTATTATTGACAGAGTTGCTGAATAACAAATAAAAGAATATAAAGCATAGATTTATCAAAAAATGTCGGAAAACAGAAATCAAAGAACAAAATAACTTTGAATCATTTATAAAGCGTAGCAAACAAAGAAAAACAAAAAGACATAAGTGAAACACATATTGACTAAAGAAAGGGAGAAACAAAAAGAAGAACAGAAAGTATATGAGGTAAATGAGAAAACGAAAGAATGGATACAGAATAAAATGAAATAACAGAACGGATTAGTAATGGAAACGGTCCAGCTACTAGTGGATAATTTCAGCTTGATACAGGAAGACAATAAAAGACTAGAAGAAAACTGATGAAGAGGATATTCAGTAAAGGGATGAAGAAAGGAAGACAGAGATAAGAGATATTGTTACCGGATTAGCATACCCTATGTAAATTAATTCTACTAATTCATAAAAATAACTATAAGAAAAAATATTACCTTCGATTTTAGTAAAAAATTTCAAAAAACAGAATTGAAAAAGTTACAAATCTATTGTTATTATTTCAAGCTCATATACATATAATATACATACATATATATATATATATATATATGTAAATATATATAAATATATATATATATATATATATATTCTTTTA
>WYDF02015323.1:0-26824 GCA_009867245.2 Adranes taylori
CATCAGTAAGAGACAAGAACAAAGAAACGTATTAGGATTGCCATCAATAAAAACTACCTTAGCATCCGAACGAATAGATTATATGGCATTGAAATTATATAATCATATGCCGGAAGATTGGACTGTCATAGATGGAAAATTAGTACAAAAAGACTGAGGAATGTATTTAAATTGTCCTTATCTACCTAAGTAACCCTATATTGAAAAGGAGTGGATAGGGTACTTAAATTGTCTAGGTCCCTAAAACCAATTTCTAATTGTTTGGATGCATTGCTATCCTGATAGTTTATCACATTGTTGCTTATTTCTTAAACAGCATTTAAATATAAAAGATCGTATTATAATGTGCGACACTGTGACGTATAGATAATTAATATAAAATAATTTAGATTGATTTACTTGCCAGGTATTTTCGCATAAGTTAAGCGCTAGTCTCTCAGAAACCAGCGCAATGATGCTATGTGAAAACGCAGAAGGTATTGACAAGGGAGTGCCCGAAATGCATCTACCCTTAACTGCTAAATCAATTTCAATCTCCTACAAAACGCTTATAAGCAGTTTTCGTAATAATTAAGGCACCTAATTTCATTAATACTTCTTTCACCTATTTTCCATACTTTTCATTTATGTGGTCTTTTAACCTTTAAATTAATTGGTTTTTACGTTCTAAACCCAAGTTTCTAAACCTAACTTCAAGTTGTATCAAGGAACATGTAATATTTTTTTTAATAGTTTATGTTGCGCCGTGCGGCTACGCTCTTTTGCTTGAAGAGCGATTTCTGCCCACAATTTTCACCCGTACATTAATTGGGGTCTAATTATTATCATAGTTTTTCATCTTGCTCCAATGGACAATTTTGAATTACATTTAAAAATTGATTACAATTTATTAGTTGTTTTTCTAGCAATAGCTTTACTGCTTTAAACATGTGCTAACCAAGTACATTTAGGATCAAAGAGGCAGCCCAAATACATCACCATTTTACTTGGTTTAATCCATTTATTTTTTATTATTGCAATCTTCGAATTTCTTTACCTTTCCAAAACTAATTATTTTTAACACAAAAAGTAAAACTGCTGTAATCCAATTACTCCAACAATATATAAAATTTTTTTTCTGACAATTGGTTCGAACTGAACTTTCGGTTCATTATCAAAGCTGAATAGATACAAGTTATATAAGAAATTATATTAATATTTAAAATTTAACAAAGGAAACAAATGTAATTTTTTTTCTTTTTTCTTTTCCAATTACTTGACTTTTCATAATTTGAACTTTCAGTACAATTTCTTATATAATTTGTATCTATTCAGCTTTGATAATGAACGGATAGTTGAGTTCGAAACAATTGTCAGAAATATTTTCTAATATATTGGAGTAATTGGATTACTGCAGCTTTAATATTTGTGTTATAATATCAACTCCAAAAACTAGGACGTGGAACTTATGTTCACATTTCATACTAATTATTTTTGTTTATTGAGCATTAATGCTAATCTTCCAACTATCACAGAAATTTCCAATAATTTTTAAACCTTTTTCTAATCTATTTCTTGTATATATAATGGCTCGATCATATGTAATAAGCGCAGTATCATCGGCAAATTGCAACACTTCTGGTGTGTTTTAAATCCTGCAATTTGGGCATATTACTCACATTGACTAAATAGTGTGCATCTAACTACCAAATTTCCTCCAAATGGGTCCAATAGGTTAGGAGTAATTTTTGAAAATACAGATATTGAAAAATGCCTCTTTCTTTTACATTTTTTACAATTAAAACATTTTTATCAAAAATTTCTTTTTATGCTATTCTGTTCTTTATTAACGCCTCTTTGAATTTCATATGAACAGATTGCAAGGATGTGAACAAAAACACATACTAATTCAAACATTTTTTAAACACTCCCCATATGCATGTGCCACAATGAGTCAATCGCGTGTATGAATGCATGCGTATGGGTGCTCTACAATTTAGTTAAATGTTTGCCTATTCCACAGTCTATCAGTGACATTGACCTTGACTTCCTTAAAGGACTTTACTATGTTATTCAAACAGAGTCAAGGATACGTTCAAGTGATTTGGCGAACTTCAAATGTCAACTTGCACGACAGAATTATGATAGTGAAATAAGTAATTTACTTCTTACTAAATTTCTTATAACGATTTATATTATTTTATTCGAACTTCAAATATTACAGTAGTATTTGGGAAAATTATGGCAAATTCTAATCTAACACATTAACTTATACAATCAGAAATGAGATTTCTTTTATTTTGAATATTATAGAGTGCGAAAATTAGATGCAGATCATGATCATCTAATGCTTGTTTATTGCTAATGCCATTTGAAGACCAATTGATAGCTTTTGAATTGTTTTCTTTAGCCAACTGGCTTCTCATTTATAATAGTACCCAAAAGACAGCTTAAAATGTTTCTCTATTTATTTATTAACTTCCTATTTATTTATTAACTTACGCAGTTATGTCCCGGTATGATAAAACATTTGTTTGTCTAAAGCACATTATTGAACTGTTATGACATATTGTCGTCGTCTTGACATATTATTGGTGCATATGACTATCACTCGAGACGTTTTCATACGGCTAAAAATTTGCATCTTATTTTTTGAGGAGGTTTTTGGGGGTCGCTATCAGATGCGAAAATGTATAAGCATATAAGAAAATGTAATTAAAAGTTAAAAATTACAGTTCATAAAAATATAATAAAAAGTTAGAAATTAAGCCATAAAAGTTAATTTAAGTCATTTTTCACAAAAATCTTCAGGGCTCAATAAAATGATTCAAGATATTGAAGTAGAATTTTTGGAATCCGGAAATTTTCTTCGATAGTCTTTGACAAACTGGAGCAAATATAGCTTCTGCTCTTATACTGCGATTATACTCTCCATAAGAACGACTCCTCTTTCTACTATGACATTCACGATTTTTATTGACTGCACAAAATTGTTACACTTGTTGTAATCCGCATCGTACTTCCATGTCCTGACATCTTTCTTGAAGAAATCCGACGAGATGGCAAGAGTGTTGAGAAAGTTAATAGTACTCGAAGTTACGAAATCTTCAACAACAGAATGACATCACGGTCGAGGGTCGCTCGCTTGATGGGAGAGTTTTCCAAACCATTTGTTTCAAGAGCTATGACCATTTTCTGTTTTTTTTTTCAAGGAAACTTCATCCTCGAAAAATGCCAAAGCAACAAGCTCTTCAGATAGGTACCAAAGATGTCCTAATGTTTTTCTTAGAACAGCTTCTGCAAGAGAATCATTTATCTCTTTCTACGCCACCAAGTCCTTCAAAAGCTGTAAATCATTCTTTCGCATACACCATGCATACATAAGGAGCATAAAACCAGTACTTTACGTAAATACGAACAGTAAGAATACAAACATCAAGAATACCTTTTAATTTTCTCTTTATCAATTTTAGTTGTTTTCTAAATAAATACATTTATAAAGCATAGATTGCTTTAGCCATCCATCTTGGTAGTCCAGCAGATGCTCTAAAAGTTACACCCTTATTAGGTGTTCCTCCTACAAATATAATTATGTGTTCAATATTTTGTAATTGTTCCGACGCTGAAATTGTTTTAGCTGGTTAGTACCAAAAGAAATCGTTGTTGAAACTAAAAGTGTATGCAACTATCAATAAACCAATCGTCAGTTGTGGTTCGGAAGCGTGGACGCTTACGAAAAGGAATGAGAACACATTGAGAGTGTGGGAGCGCAAAGTCCTTAGGAAACTCTTCGGAGCTGTATGGGACGAGGAAGGCTGGAGAATCAGCACCAACGTTGAATTAGAAGCATTGCACCAGAAGCTTTCCATTGTCAACGACATAAAGGCCACTAGATTCAGGTGGTTGGGGCATGTCGAGCAGTGCATCCAGAGTGCCAAAAAAAAAAGAAGCCAGAGAAGGCAGCAGATCAGTAGGGCGACAACGCAAAAGTTGGATGAATGATGTAGGTAAAGATCTGTATAAGTTAAACGTCCGCAATTGGAGGTCTTCAATACTGTTTGACATGAGATAGGTTAGAATGCTTCGAGCGCATTGATATTGACACGTAATATGTTATAAGAGTTCCCAGAAATCCCTGCAGCAACTAGACAACTATGTAAAAATAAAGCTAGAAAAATCAAATAAAGTGACTATAAAATACGGACATTAACAGGGATGTGTTTTATCGACGATGCGATCTACTGTTTACGCGTGTAGAATATTCGCTTTTCAATCGTCATTGAATGCACTGGGCGATACATATTGAATGCACTAGGTGAGAATGGGAAATTAGTATCAATAAGAGAAAAATCAAATTAGCTGCCTATAAATTGCAGAAATAGACAGGGAATTGCAGAAATAGACAGGGATGTATTGTGTCGCCAAAGATTTCTAATGTTTACCCGGAAACTTTATTCGAGCAAGCTTTAAAGGACCGTAAAGACAGTGTCAAAAATGATGCAAAGGATGTTCAATTAAATGCCGTCAGATACGTTGGTGATAACGGACTAATAAAAAAATTCAAATTTTCAGCTGAAATTGGCAAGCACGCAATTTGAGATCAGGCTGAGCATTTCAACTAGTTAGAAAGTTGGATTAAGTGCAGAGCAACAGGCCAAGAAGAATAAGCGACGATATTGAAATTTGCCTAGTGTGCCAACTTTATCCACTAAAAATTCGCGCAAAGCATTCATTTACTCATTTGGACTTTTATAGCCATGAATCTGAAAGAATTCGAACCATTTTGAACTATGATGTGCTAATGCCCTTTGCTCTGAATTTCATGGACAGCTCATGCATTCGACAAGCAGATTTTGGAATATTTAAATGAGGAAAAGGAATTGATGAACATTATAATGAGAGGTCCTGCGAATAATTCTACAGCCAAAAGTTGACGGAAAAAGATGAATCCGAAGAAAATAGTCCTTGTGGATGCAAAATAAAATTGTGCATAAGTTATGGTATTAAAATTTTTTCCATATAGCCGCAGATCGGAATGAATGTCAGCGACTTTTCAACACAATGACAGCCAAAGCTTGCCAACAAGTACGGCACGAGAAGAAGAAGATAACTCTATCACTTGAATAGGCATTTTATTTTTAACTAGTAGTAATTAGAGATGATTAAAATATTTTTATACTGTTATTGTACGAAATATATGAAATTATAGAAAGGCTAATAATGAAACTAAACTAAAACTAAATAATAATAAATTACCTATTGTCTCTCTTTTTACTAAAGAATACTAAATAAACTCCACAACACACATATGGACTTGAGGTTTAAGTAAGAAATGCAACAAGAGCAAAAGAAAAGATAACGGGAGCATAAACCCGCCGTGGTATTTTACCATGGCGCGTTTATGCTCCCGTTATGTTTTGTTCTCGCTACCACTGGCACGTCCGAAACGCAAATATTAAAGATTTAGAAGCAGAAGATTTCTGGGAGAAAACAAGAAGCAGAAGACAAGGATTGAAAAGATCATAAATCACCCAACGTCATAAATGACTGAAAGGAAGAGATAATAACAAAGTGTTATCCCTCTGATCGCACTGTGCATCGAAGCAACCCATTCTTTGAAGCCCATAATTTCAGAAAATGGCATAAAAGAGGAGGAAAAAATCCCAATAGAATTTTTCAGTATTATACACATTTATCTACACAAAATAGCTGATATTTAATAATCAGATTTATTAACCAGAAAAGAAACAATCTAGTTTTTTTTATAACAACCGATTAAATGTACACGCTGTATATCTACTGTTAACTATGCATTTAACATACCATCCAGTTACATAAATTGCAAACAAACCGAATAAAATAAAATGTAACTAACAGACTACTAACAGTTTAGCCATTATTAATTTTGCAGTCGAGATTTTTTTTTATACATATAGAAATGTACATAATGTGTATGAACATGTCGGTGTCTTTTTTAATACAATTCTTTAACATCACTCGTGGTTATTGTTTGCGCTCGAACTAAAAACAAATATGTAGTAAATAGTTTAGAATGCGCGTCCATAAAACGCAATTAACTGTAATTAACGTATTATAAGTAATCTGTGTCGGGGATATTTATTTTTATTACATGTACTCTACGCATGCAGTTAAAATAGATCAGAAGCAGTTGCTTCAGCAAGTTTGTATGGAACTTTATATTTTATTGTTAATACCATCTGATATACTTAGCATAATTGGTCTTATGATTAGATCTTATATCGCTTTCATAGTTTTATACTATCCTCTTCGACGATATATTTACTTACAAAACAACGTCTTCTTTTGCCATCATTTTTTTCTAAAATTTGTTTGATTGCCACCGTTTAATTATTATTTCACTTCTACTATTCAAGGGCCGCCAGTTAAATTTTTACAAACCACCACTAGATGGCGCTATAGAGAGGTGACATTACTATTTTCATAAAATTTATCATTTGTTATTGCTACAACAATAACAAATGTAACCTACAACAATAACCAGCAATTTGGTTCACGTTTAACTCTTGATACTGAAACACCATTACAAAAGACAGTTTACAACAGGTTTGCAAATCTTCTTCTTGCACAATCTTCCGCTGGTAACGAATTTTTTCAAAATCTATCAAAGTCAGTTGATATTCCGCATAAACGGTGCTATGCTCAACATGATCGAAGGGAAACAGTGTGTAACATACCTTTGGAATTACAAAGTTACCATTACCCACTAGCATTACAGCCCATCAAGAGCACGAGCCTCCTCCACAAAGCCCCGCCACGCATCTCGATTCATCCCCCGCCATCACCAACCCCTAGCGCGCATTCTTTGCAGGGCCTCCTCCACGTCTTTCATCCAGCGCTTTCTGGACCTGCCACAAATCTTCGTTCCTCCGGTTGTTGTGACAAAACTTTGCTGGAGATGTCCCAGTCATAGAATCCGCGTTTTTTTTATTTCAGTCACCATTGTCACCATAGAGTTCATATATCTCGTCGTTCTTTCTGATACGTCAGACCGGACCAAATACACGCTACAGGATTTTCCACTCCCATATATTCAGAATACACTCATCGTGTGCGCCAGCACCCACCATATATTTCTCACTCATATATTACTACTGGCCTTATTGCAGTTCTATAAATTCTCTTTTTGCTTTGCCACGACAGGCGAGATTCTAGAACCTTCTGAAAACTGAAATATGCTTTGTTTCGCGCTTTAATGCGCTCTTTTATTTCAACCTGCGTGTTATTGTTCTTACTAACAACGGCACCAAAATACTTAAAGATAGGTATCCTTTCAAACTAGTGATAACCAATGGAAAGTGGGGTTGGGGTCACTGCTTGCGACACCATTCGGAGCATTAACATATACTTTGTTTTGCTTATGTTGACGTGAAGTCCTGCTTCCTTAAATTCTTCCTCCAGCTGTTGAAAGCTTCTCTAAGTTCCTTCTCTCTTGTAGCGAGTAGGACCCCGTCATCGGGATAAGCCGGATACTGCGTAGAGCGGTTGAATAGAGTTCCTACGGGATTCACTTCAATCTAACAAGACGCTCCAGAGTAGGGTTGAAGAGTATTCATGAGAGGGAATCCCTTTGTCTTAGGCCTCTTGCGATGCTGAACTCCTTGAACATTTTCTAAGCTATCGTAACTTGACAGCAGGAGTTCACTAGCGTCATTAGCACAATCAATGATTTTGCGGCACACCCAGCAGAGCCAAAGTGTAGCACAAATATGGTCTATCTACACTGTCATAAGCTTGCTTATAGTCTATAAATAACTGATGTACGGTGGTGTTAAATTCATAGCATTTTTCGAAGATGCACCTGATTGTGAAAATTTGCTCAGTAGTTCTTCTGTCCTTCCTAAAGTCGCAGTGATAATCACCCAAACCCTTCATGAGAAAGGTTGGTGTCCTCTGGCAAGAATTTTAGTTCGCACCTTATAGGCAGTGTTTAGAAGGGTAGTTAGCGGTAGTTGGAACCCTTTTTGTATATGTGGCAGATGTGGGCAACATTCCAGTCATTTGGCATTTGCTTCTGTTCCCAGACTCTGAATATTAGTACGTATAACATCGTATGCAATTGTTCTCCACCGTATATCAAAAGTTCCGCTGGAATCATGCCATCACCAGGTGCCTTGTTATTCTTAGTGCTGCTTATAGGTACGTTGACCATGCCGAGACTCGCTTTTAGTACTGATAAATATACACCATTAACACCCCCTCCTGCTAGTGTTCCACTCGCGGTGCCGCTTCCACTGGTGTCATTCAGCATTTTCTTGATACAGTCAGCCCAAACATCAACAACTTTTCTAGAGTCAATGACAAGATTTCCATTTCCGTGCCGGATCATCGTGCTCCTCGCCTGGAAGCTTGCTTTCTCCTCCTTCGCATATTTTCCTTCTTTCTGCCATTTCCTCCATCTCTACCACCTTATTAGCGTCCCACTCCTTCTTCTTCCTCTTGCACATGTGTGCAGCGGCTGTCCTCACCACCATGAAAGCTTCATAGTTTGCTTTTATGCCACGTTGCAGCCACGTTTCTTAGCTCACTTCTTCGATCCATAGCTATTCGGCAGTCATCATCAAACCACGCCGCTCTCCTCTCTTGTTCTTTAAATCCTACCGTGGTTTCAGTGGCTACCCCTATGGGATTTTTCAACATCGGCCACTTTACTTCGATATTACCTTCCTCCCCGTCTTGCCTTCGCAGATCGGTTTGAAGTGTCCTGCAATAGTCTTCTTAGGGTATTTCATATATCTTAGCTTCTTAGATTTTGTTGCTCTTGGGTTGCCCTATAGAATGCGAACAGCCAATAGATCACTTTCGTGGCGGGCGTCGACAAGGACGTGATTAATTAGATTTTTCTTAACACCATCGGGCGAAGCCCATGTTGCTTTATGTATTTTATTGTGGGGGAAGTACGTGCTTGACACCATCATTTGCTTGCTTGTCGCGAAGTCAATGAGGCGAGTTCCATTGTATTGGACTGTACATGGAGGCTACGGCTCCCAATTATCGGCCGATAAAAAATTTCTCTTCATATCTTGGCGTTTACATCTCCCATAATTAATTCCACGTCATGTGCCGGTGCAGCATCGTACAATCTTTCTAGTTGTTCATAGAATGCATCCTTGGTTTCATTTTCGACTTCTTCCGTAAGTGAGTACACACAAACTAAAGTCACATGGAAAAATTTAATTTTCACCCGAATACTGTACATACGCTCAATCACGTCTTTGAAATCCGCTAGTTGATACACAACAGGACTGGCAACTGCAAATGCGATTCCATATGTGTTGGAAGGTGCATCTATAAGAACGCCTGGATACAGTGAAACGTTGAGACGGCAGCACTGGTTTGACCAAGAGTGTGAAGATGCACTAGAGAAAAGGAGAAAAGTTAGGGGAAAATATCTACAGCGGGACACCCGGTACAAGAAGCAAAAATATATGATCGAAAGAAGAAACAACAAGAAGATATGCAGGCACAAGAAAAGTGAAGTAGAAACGGCTAAGTTCCAAAAAACTGAAATTTGTCATAATCAGCAAGAGGTGCGAAAAATGTACCAGAACTTGAAAGGAATAAAAAAGGGGTTTTAAGCCAATCCTTTCGTAATGCAAAAGATGATTCTCTGCTCGGGGAACCAGAACAAGTGTTGCGAAGATGGGCCGAATATTTCTCGGAGTTATTAAACGAAGAGTCCAATGGAGAACAATACAACGTAACAGCAGATGCGGAAGTGGAGGAGCCCACCTTGGACGAGGTGAAGGATACCATAACGAACCTAAATAACCACAAAGCCGCTGAAGTAGATGGTATGCCTGCACAACTGTTCAAGTATGGTGAGAGAGGTACTGTAGAACAAATGCACAACTTACTGGGAACAATTTGATGGAAAGAGAAGATGTCCTTAGAGTGGAATTCTTCAGTGATTGTACCATTACATAAGAAGGATAATAAGATGAACTGCCCTACTGAGGAGGGATATCCCTACTGAATACTGGTTACAAGATCCTTACAAAGGTTATAGCCGGTAGACTGAAGCCTTTTTAAGAAGCGTTAAGAAGCGCTGGGCCAGTGCGGATTCAGAAGCAATCGATCAACCACTGATCAAATGCTCTCCCTGAGAATGGTACTTGAAATATATTACGAATACAATACCACCATACACCAATTGTTTATACACTTTCTGGCTGCGTATGACTTGAGGTGATGAAAGATAGTGGTGTGATGAAAGAAGAGTGATGAAAGAAGAGTTCGCAATACCTGCTAAACTTGTTAAGCTCATAAGAATTACGTTGACTAACAAACGCGACAAAGTAAGAGTTATGGGAGAGCTGACAGGCAGTTGTCTGATAGGAAGAGGATTAAAGCAAGGAGACTTATTATCTAACCTACTCTTCAACCTAGTAGTGGAGGCTGTTGTAGGAAAGTATCCTATTAACGCTGGAGGCTGCGTATTTAATAGGTTGTGCCAAAATCGTGCCTACGCTGTCAACATAGGTATGGTAGCTACTAGACAAGAGTCACTAAGGGAAAATCTAGAAACGCTGAAGTCCGAAGCAGTCACCATATGACTAGGAATTAACCAGACAAAAACCAAGTATATGATTAAAAGCAGGCATAAGACCCGATAGAATAATATCACTCTCGAGTTTGAAGAATTCGAGAGTGCTAAACAATTTAAATACCTTGGGGGAATTGTAACGAAAGACAAGACCTGACAACTTAAATTGAAGCTCGCATAGCAGCCGGAAATTGATACTGCTTTCTCAATGAACTTAAGTCATCATTAATATCCAAGTAGCTAAAAGTGAAAGTCTGTTCTACAATTAGCAAAGCAGCAGTAACATACAGCACTGACACATGGACACTATCTAACAAAGGCAAATCAAAACCGTCTAAGAGTCTGGAAACGCAAAATCTTAAAGAAAATTTTTGGAGCCGTACATGACAGAGACGGATGGAGAATTCGAACAAATGCAGAACTGGCAAACCAATATGGGTGGCCGTCAAGCGTAAATGATATTAAAGCAGGCAGATTGGGGTGGCTTGGACACGTTGAGAGGATGAATGGCACCAGGATACCGAAAAAGGTATTGAATACCAAACCAGAAGGGAGTTGTCTCATAAGTCGTCCACGTAAGAGATGAATGGATGACGTGCGCGAAGATCTATGCAAATTGAACATCCAAAAATGAAGAAGAAAAGCTTCATCGAGAGAAGAATGGCGGAAAAACGTTGCTGCCTTAGAAAAACAATTAGAACAATTAATGCTGAATAGCCAGATGATAGGAAATTCGATGAAAATAAACGCCAATACCAGTCATAAACCTCGCATTCAGTCTTCATTCGCTTGTCAGCTCTTTTATAGCACTTCTGACAGCACAAAATAAAGTATTCCTGCCCGTATACAGAAAAAATTGCGTCTATCAACTTCTTTCTGAGTATCATTGAGTATTCATACATGAAAGAAATGGACAGCAATTTTCACCTTCGAAGGAAATTGTTAATTTATTTATCACGTTATTAGTATTTTTATACAAAATAAAATCTATCTTGGCCGAAGACTTCAATGTGGACAATCGTTCGTCAGCGCAAAAAGATCGTAAAAGTATGGAAATTGGCAGGACCGCCCCCCCTGATCGAACTCTCCGACAACAATAAAGCCAGACGTGTCCAAATTTTCACCGCGTTGCTGCAGCGAAGCGAGCAAATTCCGTCCTTGAGGAATCTTGTCATTCGGGATGAAAGTGGCTTCTCTTGAAAAACATCAAAAGAAGAAAATTTGCAATTTCGCAACTATGCAACCATGTAACTTCGCATATGTGAGAGGTATGATCAAATAATATGCGGAATTATGATGTTTCTCGAATAATCTTTATTTATTCCTCAATGTTCATAACATTCCCTTCAAATTAATCAACATTGGACATAATACATTTCTTCTAGCGTTTTTTCAACTCTTTGAAGCAGAACTTCAATTTTCGGCATGGCATTTAATTGCTTTAGAGATTCTGTCATGACCTCGTGAATATCGGCGAAACGTCATCCTTTCATGGGGTTTTTCATCTTCGGGAATAAATAAAAGTGGCCGAGTGAATACGGAGGATGCGCAATCATACCAGTCATGTTTTCTGCCAAAAATTTGGACTTCTCTTCGGATTGTTTCAAGTAAACGGGGTAAAATTTGTAGCTGGTACTCGTTTTTGACCGTACGTCCTGGTGGCATGAACTGATGGTACACTATGCCATTGATGTCAAAGAAAACAGTGAGTAGCATCTTCACATTCGATAGAACATT
This sequence comes from Adranes taylori, assembly GCA_009867245.2. Lineage (NCBI taxonomy): Eukaryota > Metazoa > Arthropoda > Insecta > Coleoptera > Staphylinidae > Adranes > Adranes taylori. Next base: position 12,302 of record WYDF02015323.1, read on the forward strand.
TGTAAAACATTTAGTTTGGTAGAAATTTAACATTTCTAAACAATTTGGAACATATTCTGTCAGTCTAAAAGACTGAAAGAGTTTCATAAATGTTGTTTGAATACTTGCATAGATTGAACCAATTTTAAATAATAAAATAATGTTTGAAACTTTTTTTTTGAAACACCCTTGCATAATAGTACCTCTTCCATATTTAAATTTATTTTCGTAGAGCACAAACTGCAATTTCAGTGTGTGACAAACAATTTCAATATATGATTTATTAGATTTGTCATAACAACGAATGTTTGTTTTGCTAAATATTTATTCAAACTGGTTTCCGTAATTGAGCAGACAAATGCAACTTCGGCGTTTTGTACGCTACTGATTTGAAACATCGACTCATTTTCTCACGCTCTGGCGCCCTCTGAAAACTTACTTAACGACATCATTTATTTGTCATGTAGACGTTTGTTTGCCGTCGTCGTATGCACGCAAACAAATGAAGGCATACCACTTTTGTTTTATGGAATAACTTTTATAAACAGAAACACGCTGTTTTTCGACGATTGCGTGTGATATATTCTCATTATGCAGCTGTATATTTACGCACTTATATACAGCAAGTGTCATTTTTTAAGCTTAGCATACATCGATTCATCAAAAGAACTAAAACAATAAACTATTGCTCGATTCAGCCAGTTTAATTTGCTCACTCGTCCCTTAAATTACATCCTGAACTTAGGGTTTCTTAAATATTGGGTTAACTTAACTCTAATTTGAATTAATTTTACATCAATATAGAGGGTGCGAGCGATAAATCTCCTTATTTCGCACTTATGAATCTTCAAATCTTGTTTCTAATGTGATCATGAGTTAACATTATTGTTCCAAGTACAAAGTGTTAAATTGCAATAGTAACCGTCATGTCAAAGGAATACGATATTAGAGCAGCAGTAATTTCTGGACTGCACGCAGACCTAACCGCTAAAAAACTTTTGGACTGAAATAACATCCTTTTACAATACGAAGTTTACAATAAGAAGAGGGTATATGATGCTGATATATCGTACATAGATTCCCAGAAATCATCAATGAAGGAAATCCGATGCGCACTATAGCAAGAGAATTGAAAATGTCGGATATAACGGTTCGGAAAATATTGCTGAAAATCAGATATAGATCTATATTCTTAGGAAGTCATCTTATGGCGCAGCAGACAAAGAAGAGACGCATTGAAAGAGCAGAGAATTTACTATAAGCTGAGATATCCCAAACACAACAATTTTCTGATTTTCTTCTGTGATGAAAAGAATTTTCAGCGGGACCAGAAAGTTAACGCAACAAACAACTGGAAATCTAAATGAATTCAAATGAAATAGTCATGGAAACAGTGATGCGTTGAGTGTTGTCAGCAATGACGGAGATATCATGACTCCACAATTTTTCCCCACAAGCTCACTACTGACGTCATTTTGAGAGAAGTAGTTGTCCCGTAGTGAAGCAAATAGCAAACGGAATACATTTTATGCTTCAACAAGATAGTGTATCAGTCCATAATACCAAAAATATGCAAGAATATCCATTTTGGTCAAAGGAAATCTGGCCTCATATTTTGTAAAAGAGGTGTTAATAAACATCTGAATAAAGCATTCCAATAAAGAGGCTGTTAGAGCTAAACTTGAAAGCATTATAAAATTCATGAACATAGAAAATTTAAGTAAGGCACGCTCAAGATTCTGAAGTCGAATGGAGTCTATTATTGTTTACTATTTTTTTTTTGTTTTACGTAGGAAGTGGAGAAGCCTCCAAAAGGCGAAAGATGCCTGTGCATCCAACAGTGTGGGATTTTTACCCTAACTAAAACTCCTCTCCCTGTTGGGATTCTATATAGTTTAGGGAGATTGGAGAGTTTGTTTGAAGGAGGCTTTAGGCTTTATCATCCTCTTCATCCTGGAACTGGTAATGAGTGGCATGCTTTTAGAAATTATGATAAGCTGATAGCTTGCAGATAAGATATACGCTATAGCATTCGGTTTACAGCCAAGGGCACCTGCAAAAACCTTGGCCATAGCATGGTCAACTGATGAGGGAGTTTGGTTTAGTAGGGTGAGCTGATTTGCTGGTGGTCTTGTATATTTAATTGTACTTGCTTGGCTGCGCAAGTGGGTGTTAGTTGGTCTGAAATAGAAATAAGAATGTTGTGGAAGGGAGTGTCTGCTTTTTGACTTTTTTGTTTTTTCGATTTATTTAAATAATTTTTTTATTTCTTTTGTCTTTTTTTTATAATATAGGAATAATCTTAGGAATAGTGGGACTAGTTTAATGATATCTTGGAGATCCTCAGGAGGTTCCTGCATGGTTTGGATAATTGAGCTGGCGGATGTGGGAAGGGTCTGCGTGGCAGTTTGCTATGGTGATTATTGCTTATAAATGAGTTACATTTTAAAGGATTTTTATTTACTTCGTTTATTTTTATCATTGCCATTTTGTGGATTTTCTGCATTTTGTCGTACTCGAAGTTCCTAATTATCGATGTCGCTAGGTACTAGGTCTTTGAAGATACTCGAAGTTGTTCGAGGATACTATTAATCTATGTCAATAGGTACATGAAAATAAACGCATGTAAATAAAGTACAGACTTATTTCTAAAACGGAGGATAATATTCGACAGAAGCTTAAGGTCCTGTTTCCAGTTCATACTCGATTAGTACTAATATAAATACTTAAGACCTTTAGTCGAAGCCTATTAAAAATTCCACTCCGCCAATATAATTGAAGAAATCTGTATCATCAAGAAATTTCCACCAAATACGATGTGTGGTAATTCGACGATTTCAATGCCATCCCCTTTGGAATGAATTTCTAGAATTGCGTTGAGATTCATTGTATATAAACACTAAAATTTCACCTGAATAAAATAACTAGTGGTCGAATCACAAATCATTTTTGCACAAATTTCTGTAACACATAAATATTATCACCATTTCTTACAATTAACAGATCCACAGCTGTTACTCTGATTCATATCAATTTGTCCTATGGAACTCCAAGAATACTTTCTAACAGATGTTGTGCTCTTTGATTAACTTGGGCATAACCAATTACCGATCTTCCTTCCTGTTCAATATAGTCCACTCTCCTTCCTGATCCCCCGTACAGTTCGGTTCATTATTCACACTCCATGTTCTTCTGTCTAATCTATAAAAAATATTCCTTCTTTGATGTTAATTGCGTCTGTGGACTTTCTAATATCTTTTCTTGCTTGGGCTCTCTATGTTTTAATCTATGTCTATCCTATTCTGCTATTGAAGTCATCCCTTCCCAATTATGATATTCATTTCCTCTTTCCTTGCTATTTCAATTTATTCTTCTACGTGTTGTTAAACAGTCCTTGTCATTGTATATGTCGTAGGCCGTTGACATAAGACAAAATTAGGCATTTTATACAGTGCCTGCAAAACGCGAGCAGATGAATGAATATCTCGTTATGTCTTATTATTTTCGGGTATTTTACAATTTGCCTAAAGTGATGTAATCAAAATGCAAAATGTGCTAATCATCAATATCATAAACACAGAACATCACACTAAAATATCTAAAGTAATGTAATCGTTGTCATCTGATTCAAAGTGCGTTTGGACGGATAAAAATGAGTGATAACGGTAAAGGAGAAGATTCGGAAATTAGCAATTTGACAAACAGTTGCAAAAGTTTTACTGTGTAAGAGTGGAAGCTGATTTCATAAAAAGGCTTGGACGATTGATAGAGTTAAAGAAGTAAATCGAGTAATTCGAGACATAAAAAAAGAGTTATAAGCAGTACCATTCAACGCGAAAATACGATATTTTGTCTGTCGATGTATAGAAGCATCTGGTGTTAAAACGATGCTTTGTTGAACAACACTACCAATTGTTTATATAATACCTATGGAACAATAATTTGATGTGTTGTTGGAATGTCATCGAAATACAGGGCATGGAGGAAGAGATAAAATGTTATTTGCTTTGAAAACTAAATATAACATTCCAAGAAAAGCAATTGAAATTTTCATTTCACTATGCAATGGTTATCAACATAAAAATCTCAACCTCAAAAGAGATTCGGGGTTCATCCAATTCTTTCTAATGATTTTAATGTTTGCGGACAAAAATATGCTGAAAGCCAGGGTAGCGTGGAAAGGAGCAACAAAGATATTGAAAATATGCTTCATTCTCGGATGTCCGATAACTCTTCTACAAATTGGTACCTGGGCTGCTATTTTCTGTTGCTATGACAACATATTCTTTGAGACATCATATTATTGAAAGGTCTCCATACTTGGAGCGCAAATTTCGGATCGGATTATTTGGAGCCGATCCGAAACTTGGGTTAAAATCATTAGTACCAAAATTGCCCAAATCAATGGAGGAAGTGTAACAAATCTTAGATTCTTCTGATTTAAAGACTAATAAAGAAGAGCCACTTATACTGTGCAATGATTTTGTTGAAAATATTGTAGTGTTCTCATATACGACTAACATAGAATTTATATGCCAACAAGAATCCCTTTATATGAATTAGACATTTGAATTTTATACAAAATTCTTTGGGCAACTATTCACAATACATGCCATTTGTAATTATATGTATGTACCAATGGCATTTTGCTTACTAAAAAACAAAGCAAGAGATACGTACATCAAATTGTTTAATATATTAAAAGACAAATGCAAATTGATGCGTTGTATCCTAAATCCAAAAACTATTGTAATCGATTTTAAAATGGCGATTCATTCGAGCATCGAAGAAGTTTGACATGAAGTTCGAATTGTAGGATGTCGATTTCAGCTTGCCCAGTCATGGTAAATACAAAATTTTATATATAATACGTAGAAAGGGATATATTTCATACAGCTGGCGTAAAATACATCGAATAGGCCTAACTTCGGAATACAAAAATGGCAATCTCTAATTGGATCATGGCTAAAGTCTTTATTCGGACTTACATTTCTTCCAGCAACGGAAGTAGGAGATTGCTTGGTAGAAGATTTCATGAACGAAAAGCCCGAAGATCCTAAAGTTAACCAGTTTGTGGATTATTTGGTGAAGAACTACATCGACAATGATTCTAAATTTCCTCCTAAGATATGGGCAGAGAAAAGTTCCACCATTGTAAGAACGACAAATGGGTGTGAATCTTTCTTCCACTTTAATTTAAAAAAGAATATACTTTGTACACAACTCACTCTACAAAACACTAAATCATTTTGTAAAATGATTTAAATAAAATAGTTGAAAAGTTTTTTTAAATAAAAATAAATAATAAGATAATCTTGTGCTAATGACATTGGGGTACAGTTCAGGTACAGTACGGCTCAGCTCAGATAGATAAAATTAGTTGAGCGCAATTCGGGTGTTGTATTAAAGACCTAATTGATGTTGTGCGCAATTCAGTTGCACCGAAATACTCAATGCAATACCCAAAAAACGAAAAACACTACTACTATTTTTGCCGCTTGATGTCGCATTATACATCTACGTAATAAATATACGTATGCAACCTAAAATACTTTACACATGTTGAATAATTTTGAATAGCCTCTCGTTTGTTGGGTAAAGATTGCGCACCAACATTTATTATGGATTGATGGTTAAAACCGAATCGTTTAGAAGCAATACATCATGATACCGAAAGCAGTAGTGAGCTACCATTTCACCAGACTAAAAACAAAGAAAAAAAAAACGGTGAACATGGTGAGAAAAAAACGAAAAAAGCGAGAAAATATGACAACGACTATTTACAAATAGGTTTCCATTTTACTGGGGAACAGTGGTAACCTAAACCGATTTGTGTAATCTGCAACGAAGTTCTTGCCAACAGCAGTTTAAAACCATCACCTCTTCGTAGACACCTTGAAAGAAAACATCCGACGCACTAGGGGTAAACCTTTCGAGTATTTCAAAAGAAAATGTGCATATAATAAAAGTCTAGTGTCCCTTCTTTTATGTCTTCATAGAATTGCAAGATCTGGCCCAGGTACAAACAATAGCAAAAAATTTAATTGTACCATGTGCAAAAGATATCGCGAAATGCATTTGAATTGAACTGGAAAGAGCAGGAAAATTGAACTGTGTTTCTTATCAAACAATACGATGTCGCGTAGAAGGAATGATTTGGCAAATTATGTAGAGAACGGTCTTTTGAAGAGAATAACATTGAATTATTTTGCGATCCACGAGTCGACGAGCCGATCGATGTAGCAAACGCCGCAGTATTGCTTGTCTACGTTAGATATATTTTTGCAAAACCTTTGAAAACCTATACAATTGAAGAAGTTATTTTCAATATGATCAATGGTTATTTTGAAAAAAATGGAATAAACTGGTCTTCTGGTGTGGGTGTTTGTATATATGGTGCAAAATCAATGACAGGAACATTTTCTGGTTTTGTGGCACGGGTAAAAAAGATCAAAGAGAAAATTGGCATGTAAGCGTATTCCAGCAGAGTTATCTACTACTTTAAGTAATGCTGTAAAAAATGTAAATTTTATAAAATCTCATGGTACAAACAGTCTATTCCATGCGCTTTGTGGGGATTTTGGTAGATCTGCACGTTTCTACTTCATACGGAAGTTAGATAGCTTTCCCTTTGCAAAAAGTTGACACGCTGGTTTGAATTGAAGTATGAAGTTCAAGCATTTTTTATTGATCATACGTTTCATTTGTCCTCTTGTGTACTCGATACTCTTCGGCTCCAAAAGCTTGCATACTTAGCTGACTTCTTTTCTAAATTAAATGAATTAAATCTGTCATTACTGGGCGCGGGTGTCAGCATTTTGAGTGTACATGATAGAATGTTATGAGTCCATGCTAAAAAAATACAATTTTTGGATCCAATGTCTGCATATGAATGAATACGAATGTTTTGTTTCTCTCTGCAATCTTTTATTACAAAATTCAATTAAACTTGACGAAAACATTAAAAGGAATATACCTGAACATCTGAAAAATCTTCAATTAACTTTCGATGACTATTTTCCCAATAGATGCAATATATCCCTCTCAAACAACTGGATACGTAGTTCTTTTCAAGAAAATGTAAGTTTAGACGCTTTGACTTGAATCTGTACTGGAAAAAGTTATCCTGTGGCAATTCTGTAAAAGCTATTTTTAAATATTATTCTTTAATTGATATCTGGGTCAGTATTAAAAATGAATAAGAATCAGTTGGTTTGTTGATTTGATTTTGTATTCATGTTTTATAGCTATGATTTTAGTCTTATTAATGTTTTTATTTAGAGTTTTTTGTACTTAGATGTTTTACTTTATGATTATGTTTTCGTTCCTTGTTATGAACTATTGTGCGATATGGAAAATAAATGTTCTACGAATTTTTCTTGTTCTTTTACCTGCCAATATAGGGGTTCGCCAAATTCTTTCGAATTTTATAAGGGGTTCGCGAGGATTGCGCAAAAGTTGGGAAACACTGTTTGGGAAACGCTTATCTAAAACAATAGTCCAGTTTTAGTCGAAATGGTCTAGTTTTACCCAACATAAAGTAAGTGAGGTTGTCATATAACATTTTGAATTTTATATAAATGACTTAAAGTTGAATCCCAAAGGCAGCATTTCATCTTGTAGCGAACAGTTCCTTATCAAACATCAAGGTGAAAAATCCTAAGGTTTCTTTTAATACCCTACAAGAAATCCTAAGAAAAATTTATTTTTTCTTAATTAAATGAAAATCAAGTGTTCCAAAACTCTATTTATTAACAACTTGCATATTAGGTGCCCTCAGCTACGAGGCCTAGCAATTGCACGTTTGACATGAAACAATTACCTTTTCTTCAGAAAACGATTACAAATTGAGACAAGTTTCTGAAGAAGGGGTAATGGTTTCCCCGAAACATGTCAAACGTACATTTGGTGAGTTTCGTAGCTGGATACACCTAATATGCAAGTTGTTAATAAATGGAGTTTTGGAATACTTCATTTTCATTGAATTAAAATTTGGACAATTAAAATATGGATTCTTATTTCGGATAGAAAACTTATTTCTTAATAATATACAAGTTTCATATAAAAATTTGTACTTATAATTTTTCTACTTCCAATAATACAAATTTAGATCAAGATTACGAGTCATTCAAAAATATGTTCAGATAAAGAAATAACTTTTGCACCGTATATGAACTTTTCTTTTAGAGACAAACATAATTCCGCCAAGAAAAATATAGTTTACATTCTTGTTTCATAAGCGTATGCACACATATGCTTTTTGTACCTCTATGCCTACAACACATGTAAGTATTTAAGTTATACATGTTTATATGTCGAACAAACTAACTAACACTACCATTGACTTTGTGTGTGGTATAGCCATGCATACCATCTTATTACCATTGGGTTTCTTAGTGACTTCTTTGTCTAAAGCGGCGAGCAATAAAGCTAACCAGAATAATGTACTCAAATGTGGCGTAGTAAGTTTCTTGACAATGCACTTTAAAATATAATGCGGCTGGATATTTTCAAATTAAAATTCTCTGTGACTGCACGAGTATTCGGCTTAAGACTCGAAAAACTGCATCTGCATTTGTTAACATTCCATCCTTTGCGTGCACTATTATTTGCATTGATTAACATAAGTCAATTGATATTGTTAATTATTAAATATTTTATTTATGCGACTTAGTTATAGTGAATACTTTTATTTTCATAATTAGTATATGTCAGACCATGCAAAAAAGAATATAAAGATTGACGGGAGCACAAACTGATAGAACTGCCAAGAATTTAACTCTTTCGATCACAATTTCTTATAAAATTATTATTAAATTGTTTTACACCTGAATTTCTACTATTTTTTTAAAATTTCTAATGTACTTTAAATCGGTGTATTGCAGTTGCGAGATGGTCAGTTTAATGCAATAAAACCATAATGCAGTTGCCAGACGAGGAAAGCAGGTACATTTTGTTTGTAACCAGCAATTGCGTGACAACAAAACTGGTACAAAATACGTAAAAATACGTTATAAAACGGTATAAACTTAAAACGAGTTAAACGCTGTAATCTTTCAACCAGAAAAACAGTCTTTTATTCAGAATCGTATAAATGTCAATATAAGTTAAACAAAATTATATGAATTTGTGAAATTACTCTCAGACCATAATAAACCAAAACTCTCATAATCCATATTTTTGCTCAGTGTTAAATAATTATTATACTTCAATGCATATTACAATGTATGTAAATAAAATTAACCTAATGTTTAATTTCTCTTCATTCCTGAGTTTAATATTCATTTGTTATACCTGCTTCGCAAATCTTTTTCGTCTCGCAACTACTATGCATCCTACTTTCTATAAACATTTAAATAAAATTGACCATTTCGCAACTGCTGTGTGTTTTCTTTTTCGTCTGGCAACTGCTGTACACCCCTACAAATAACTCGTCTATCAGGAGGCTAAAATCCGAGGCATTCAATGATGGAGAGTAAAAACTTATTTCATTTCAGAAATGTCATATTCGAAACAATTAATTTATGTAAACTTTATAGCAACATAAAATACAATAACAATTTCACGGACAAAGCTTATTATATTGTAAGATAACTTATTTTGCGTGAACTTTTAAAAAACAATTATTTTTCTATCCACACAAAACTTACCTTACACTTGCAACATTTGATATACGTTTTTGATCTACAACCTACTAACTAACTTTGTAAATAAAGGAACAGAACAGAGGTATTTTGACACTCTAATGATCCTGCAAGAAAATATGTGTCTAAGTGGTGAAGCGGATAATGATAATGATCAGACAGTGCCATCAGAATATACGAAACTATCGACAAATAGTTCAGCTTATGCTGAAACAAATACAAGTGAAGTGAAAGAATCTCTTACTGATTCAAACAAAGTAATACCTTCATCTGAGATAATTACTCAAATGGATCATCATTTAGCTCTACGTCTTGTACAAAAAATATATATCGTCAATAATCGTTCAAGTATTATTGAAAACCTGGCCGAAGTGCCTTTTAAAAAATTTCATTTTGCATTGTGCAACACCACGAAAACATTCGTAAACGACCCCTGAGCTGTAAAACAAACAAGTTGTTATGAGATTACCTAGCGACCGTACCAACTAAAAGATACGAGGTCTGTTTCAGTACGTTGTTGTCCGTACTCCATGTCATGGACCGCACGTGTTCGAGAATGAAAGAATCAATTGATCTCCTACGCGGAAATGTCTGAGTAATACTAGCAATCTCTTTTGTGTTGGGGATCGGGCCTTGAAAGTGCTTCCCATGAATGAGGAATTCCCACTAACTGTTACAGTTGGTCACCGTAAAGTCCCAGCAGCAGTAAAGTCTGATTTTTATTCATACTGAGACCTATTCTTCCAATAACTATATCATTTTCTCTACTGCTATTTTTGTTTTCCTAGCAGTCATTCTCACATGCTCTATACCAAGTCAATTCAAACACGTATCATAAATACTTATATTTATGAAGAAATATTAAGAATATTACATATATTAATTATGAAGGTAAGAAATAATAGACCTATTGTAGAGGGTACCTAGTTATAATGTATAGTGTACTTACTGTGTTATTGTAATTCAGAGATATTAGTTATAACGTGTAGGATATTTGTTGTTATTGTCTTCCAGAAGTATATGAAGGATATCTCATTTATCCTCTTAGTGTGTAATATTAATGAAAATTTTCAGTAATATAGCTTACGTTCCGAGGTGATAAAAACCTGATTGATACCTAAAATAGGAAATTGTTGACTGCCGTTTAATAGGAAAATTGTTATTTACAGTTAGTTACGTTGTTAACTAAACTTATCTAGTCAGGATATTATGATGTAATGTGTAGTGTCGACCATTGATTAATTATATAATGTATTTAATCTACAATTGTAATCTCTAATTACTCTTTTATACTACGAGGCGTCTTTGTTTTGCGATTACGTTCGTTTTACCAGCTGTTTATTCTGACTGATTGAAGTTAACAGGAATCTGTAGTTGACACCGGTGTCAGCTGAAGATTTCCGGCAAATATTTAAAAACATTGTAGAAATATGATTAGGACCTACAAAAAGAAACCGAGAGCTCGTGCATACAAAAACTATAGCGAAGAAGCCCTAAAAAAGCAGTTTGTGAAGTTAAAAGCGGTAAGTAATCAAACAGTGCGGCCGCTAAAAAATATAAAATAAACAGAACGACGTTAATATACAAAGTTCGTGGGTCTAATGAAAATAATCCTGGACATACAACCGTTTTATCTAAAGTCGAAGAAGAATTGATAGCAGAAACGCTGGGAACTGTGAGTCATTGGGGATTTCCCATGATCAAAGCAGATATACGATGTGTGATCGAGAAGTGTATGAATAAGCAAGCAAGGATGTACCCAGTGAAGAAATAATGTGCTGGATGTTGATTTAGTAAACTCTTTTGCCATCAGAAATTGACTTTCCGTTCATCTAACTATAAATATGAAGAGGAAAAGAGCATCGGCAGGGATAACGGAGCTCAATGAGTTTAATGAAACTATTTGTTATGCTCTAGCCCTACAAAATCTCAAAATATTTATAATTTTGACGAAACAAATAATACAGATGATCCAGGTTCTTATGCCACGAGGAAGAAAATGAGTGGAGCGAGTACAAGAGCATTCAAGAACATCAATCAACGTTTTGTTTTGTGGAACGGCGGCAGGAGTTTTATTACCGCCTATGTTTATAAGGCAAACATTTTTATATGAAAATTGGACCAAAGGGGGACGGTGGATTCCATATATAATCCGAGCAAATCGAGATGGTTCGATATGAATTTATTTGAACAATGGTTTTTCAAATTGTTGCTACCTCATGTTAATGCCAGTTGGGAAGAAAATGAAACGGTCGTTCATCTGGGTGACAATCTGGCATCACATTTTTCACCAGAAGTGGTGAGGGTATCAATACAAAACACCATTTATTTCAGTGCTTTTGAACATGAACATGTATTTAAAGAATATTATTTTTGTTAGCGTTACCATTTTTTATATTTGGTACCTGCCACTTTCTTACTTTATTATAACTTTTAATACATAACTGTTTGCTTGATAAAAACCTGTACCTGTTTAATTGATAAAAATCTGTTTAATCTTTAATCCCTTAAAAAATTGTAAAATAAAAAAAATATATATTTTGGTACTCAAACTAACCCCTGAATAATACTAATTTCACCTCCATTACAAAACAACGTCATGTTAATGTAGCCCCGAGCATGGGGCTACTTTGACACAAAAAAAATTATTTTATATCAAGGAGTGCTTTTAGAAAGCGGTTGCCTACAGGCAATGTTGTCAAGGCATCTATTGGTTCAGGCAAACACTAATTTGTTGATTCGGAAAACTAAGAAAAAAGTTACGTTGGAAAAACTTCCTAAACTCTGTCAAAGTAGCCTCAGTTACGGCTATTCCTTCGTGAAAAAAGTTATGTTTTATGGTATTAGGTGTAGGAGTTTTTCTATTGTCTAGAGCAGTGATTCTTAACTTTTTAGTAATTGCGGCCCCGTCACATACATAAAATATTTTCGGGGCCCCTCTCACTTGTTTTGTGGGGTATATTATAATTATTTGAACCTTCCTCGTATATTTGGATAAAGTACTTGCATAATTATTTTAAAATCAAATACATGATATGGAAATTTAATTGGTCTATATAATATATTTTGCGTACGTTTCAATAAATTGTTTTTTAAATAATTTTAGTAGGTTATTAGCAAATACACAATATATAAGCATTTTGTATTATAAAACATTTGCAAGTTGCCATTATATGCTGATCTACAAATATTTCTTTTAAAATTGTTGTTTAAATATTTTAGATACAATAAAAAGAGTTACTAGCGATAAGTTCAAAACTTAATTAATAAGAATCTTTAAAAGCTTTCAGACATTAAATCATTTATAAGTTTACATATCAAAACCTTTCTGACTTAAATTCTTTAATCATAAAATGTATTTTTTCACACTTAAGTCCTATACATCATTCATAGAACGTTAAACTACTGCATTTCACCGATTTTGTTGTTTAATTAATAGATACAGTTTTATAAATAAACATTTTTAACTTCAAAATCCCAACTTATATTCGCTCATATTAAAATTAAGAATCCTACCGCACAACTGACACCAATTATGTTGACTTGCGACCAAATACTTTGAAGTATCAACTAAAATTAATCTGCTTCTGTGAGAGTCATGTGGGTTAGGATTATATACTACTACACAACACCTGTCCTGTTCCTTATTTCTGAAATATATTTTTAAAATATTTTTCTGAATATAGCTTGGAGAAATTGATTATATTTGCTAATTGGAGAAATAGATTAATAGATTATAATTGGAGAAATTGATTATAGTTTGGAAAAATACATATATAATTTCAAAATAAAAAAAAAATATTAATTCCTGCGGCTCCCACAAATATCATTTGTGGCCCCTCGGTTAAGAATCATAGGTCTAGAGTATTAACAGTTAACATGAGAAATAAGTAAACTACGTGATAGCATGGAGGTTCAAAGATCTTGAAAATATTGCTGTACGTGAAAACATCTATAATAATACAATTTAACAGAAATGTTAATATTTCTTTGTTTCTATTTGTTTCAGAGTTAAAACAATTCCTACTTATATCAGCGTACCTGCTAAGCTTAGTAAACGTTCCTTCATTAGCTGAATGTGCGCCAACATCAGCCTCTACAAGTTTTCCAGTCGCTTCCTATTTACATAATCAACGCTTAGTTACTACTCTGCAACAACAGCAGCATAATTATCACCAGCAACCCTCATTGAATCGACAAGAGCACTATAAACGTCTGCAGCACTACGTCAAAGATATTCGAAGACAATCCCATAACCATCATTCAACAACAAGTGGATCAAAAAACACAGCCGCAACGTTAAGTTCTATAACGTCGACAAGTTCAACAACTTCATCGACACTAAAATCACATCAGAGACATCACAACAAAGACTTAATTAAATTGCTATTCCAAGAAAACTATCCACAAAGTGCAAAGAAGCAATTACAATTATATTTGGATCATCAACAGGAGAAACAAATCCGAAAACACGATCGAGGAGAGCATCAGCAAAGACGTGCAGCAATGTCTCAGGACGAAGTGGATGCCACGCGGGTAAGGAGTACGCCCAAATGGTATAATCCTTGCGGCGTACGCAAGGAAGATCTCAAAATTACAGAAGATCCCAACGTGAAACCTCTTACACAATTTGATTTGCTAACGCAAATTATTTCACAAGCCGGCATTGCTTTAGATAGAGCACAGCGATTTAAGGAGAATTTTGTAAGTGGCAAAAGTTTTTATACAATTTTATATGTGAGATTAAATTATTGAGAAAACTATATTGAATACCCTACATGATTTGAATTAGGATTAATTTCATGTAATAATAATAATAATAATAATAATAATAATAATTAACCTTTATTGGCATTAAATCAATATACTTCACATTACTTTACATTCACAGCAAAACAAA
>WYDF02015324.1:0-13444 GCA_009867245.2 Adranes taylori
AGGAGATGAAATAAAGATAGATCTATTAAAAATATGAGGGAAACCTATTTTAAAATATTTACAACACATATTTAGGAACTAGCGTTGAACGTGCAGTTAAGGATCAATTAAAAATCAGGTACATCAGTTAGTCCTCTGACATTAACTTAAGCCCAATATATCAACAACAGTGTAGTTTGCAGACCTCTTTAAATGAACTGCTCAAAATGCGAGGCCGTGTTAATTTATAGAAACAAATTTGTTGCCATAATAATTTTCTGGAATATTTTCTTTTCCATTTCATCAGTTTGAGAAGGTGCTTTATTAGGGCAATAGAAAGATTCCCATAACATTATAAAATACAGTACATCCAATAATAAAATATGTACATCATATAATAATTTCATTATATAAAATATATCTGTGGGTTTTTATTCGAAAGTATCCAGGAGCATGACAGTCGTAACTGCCATTCTCTGGATATCTCTGCTTGCTGTAGCAACATGTCTTGTACTATCCGCTTTTATGGGATAATTGATAACATGAAAATAACAATACATTATAACCTAATCCAATATATAAAATATAAACGTAATATTTTTGAATAGTGTATTACGTAAAAAGCACCAGATTTGGAGCACCGTCAGCCTCCAGCAACTACTGTTTACTGCGCAAACATATTGATGACTCTCTGTCAGGTTAATGCTGGTGCAAACCGAATGATATTAAAAAATCTCGAACCCTTCCTTCTCTGTTTCATGCCTACCGCATTTACCTTCCCATTGAACCACGTCAGAAATTTCTTTATTTCTCTTTTCGCCAGGTACGTTCATCCTCTAAAGAATTTAATCCTTATCTGCTGGCCTACCTTCCATGGATCCGTTGAAAGTGGTGAATATCTATGGTACTCTTCCAAGCCTCAGCTTCTAAATTGGGGTTGCCCTCATTCCAGACTGTCTGGGTTCATTCCAAATAGCTTTGTAGCTTTTTATTTTCTCCGACTACCTCTCTCTCCATACTGTACAAATGATCTTCAACAGCTCGTTCTCCTTCCAACCATGCTACGTTCACATCGTAGATGAAGGTGGAAAGGATTTTCATTTCCAATTTGCCTAGGACGAGGATGTTTTCATCCCAAGCGGCCGTTACAGGGCTGGCTCCGATGTTTTTTATTAGTATCCTTACTAATCAGAAAAAACTCCCTTGCTAATGATGATACATGTTCTGTCGTCCTCTCTGCTTTCATCAACCATATTGGTTTATGCACAGCTACGCTATGGATGTGTGATAACATTTCTGATGTTTTCCTTTTTGCACTGTCACTTTTATTACCTTTTTATTATTCTATTGTTTTATTAACAAAGTCGTTTGTTATGTCATGCCCTTATTCATTTCTGACTAAAACCAGACATAACGTGTAACCTCATTTTTATTTGATTTACTTTTATTGTTATGCCTTTTTCTTAAACTGAATTTAATTGTTAGATTAGATTTTGATTGTACTGCTTAGATAACTATTTCCTGAGATGACCCAACACTTTTTAGTTTTTCGTGAGTCAACTGGAACTATTGTTGAATATTGTGATTCACTGCCACCACTGATTTGGTGATATCCACTAACTTGTATGAATTGTTTCCTACTTTTATTGGGATGGGTGTTACGTTCGTCAGGTTAAACGGTGATTGGAATATAGCCGTATACCGTGGTTATGTCTCCATCTTTATGAATGTTGCTCGGACCTACTCGTAAATACACTATCCTTAATTTTGATGGTAGTGCTGTATTCGCATCTCTGATGTGGTTGTCAACGTGATTGCGTAATAGGCAGTCGTAAATGTTTCCGTTTAGATATGTGACGACAGATAACCCTTTGTAATGAGTGTAGACTTAACTATAACTGCTGTTTAATATGTGAATGTGTACCTCGTTCGTTTTACTTGATCATGATATCTTTGTACTTCCTACAATGTACTTCAGCCTTGATTTAGTTTTGCTCGAAGTTGTATCCTTTGCTCGGTTGCATTTATGGAAGCTATGGTAGCAATCATGATGTTAGCTTGTTCATTAGTTAGATTCATCAACCTCTGTTGATTTCGATCGAAATTCTGACTAATATCTTGGTACAGTTCGTTGTTAACTTCAAACTGTGGAGGGAGAATGTTTCCGAGCAGTCCCCTTTCTTTCCTTCGAGATATGAGTAAATGCTCAATATTTTTTATGCTGGTGTGTTGTTCTTGTAGCTTTTGGTTTAGCTCTGAGCAATGAGCTTCGTTTGACAGTTCCCTGGCTTTGTTACAGCTTTTGTAGAGTTCCTGAATGACGCGTTCACTCGTCGTTATATATTCTTGAAATCGAGGCCTCTGAATATTGTACGCTGATGCGCAAAACTCCTCTGCTCGTTTGGGCCACACCGAGATGTTCTACATATACTTTATATTATGGATACTGAATGCTGAAGTTACCCGATGCCGGAGTTACTATATTTAGTATCGCAAAGACCAATCCTTTCCATTGATGTTTTGTTGTTACCTTTTCCCGGCGAACTGTTTGTCGATGGTGGTCTGTGCATTTGAAACTGGATACTTCCTTATTCTGATCTCCTTCTATTACCTCCTGATATTCTATACGGGCAGGAATTGGTTTAGTGATTGCCAGCTTCATTATTTCTCCATTTCTTTTCTGGACTGTAACTACCCGAAGCTTCTCATATGGCCCCTTGTGAGTATCGATGAGTCTAGCGAGTGGCCAGTCGCTTGGGCCGGTTGCTCTCCTACGATCCAGACGCCTGGCTGTAAGACGACCCCACCGATGTTTTAATTTAACAGAATTGGGAAGCTGCTAGCAGCTGCCTAAGTCGTTGGCGGCGCAGACATCCAATAGTTAGATGCAAACAGCACACGAACACCAGTCTCCAAAAACCTACTTATTTCATTTCCACAATGAATACAACAGCACGGAAAGATTAATCTTCCACCGCCAGTCCAACGTAACTTTGCAACTATATCACACTAAGTTTCAGAGGAGAAATTGCTATTTCCGTCCGTCTCAAGTTCAACCAGCAATACCAATCCCATTCACTTCTCCTCTATCCAAACACTCAATGGCTCAACGGCAGTTATTTAAATTGTAGACCAATTAATTGCAAATTTTAAACAGCGGCAGAATTATGATGATTTCCGAAATACGTTCGGAAAATCGATATCATTATTTTATAAAAGTAGATATTATCCTACATTTTCTGAATCTAGAGATACCGACGACCCCTCTTGGGTGGTGTATTTCGTATTAATGGAAATTATTTAAGTACCAAGATCTCTTTCATACGAATGATAATACAGGAAATTCAAATTTTACCATACAGTATCACACTATCTGATTATAATTAAACCCTGATAGAAATTAATTGTTACAAATCAAAACACAAGAACAATCATTTTACATCCTGACTTGCATCAAATTTCCCATACTACACTAAGGAACCATTAGGTGACATACATTATAGCCAATAGAATCCGACTTCAAATACAATCAAAACAATGACAAGTTCCAATAGATTTAATCGAAATTCTCATGCCTTATTAACACTTCAATACACTATACATACACAAAAATGTCTAGTGCGGTGAGCATACTACACGATCAAGCAGAATTTGGCAGAATTTGGTAGAAAGCTTGTATTTTAGCTGTTCAAAGTTTGATAGCACATCTGCACCGTGCAATAATTTTTGCAACATTCTTCAACGATAATACAAGATGATAACCTTAAACGATAACTCAAAGAGACAAATGATAAACAACGCAATGGACAAAGAATTTATCTATAATAAACAGGAAAGTTATTATGCTTGTTTAAACTGTTGTATATTCCTATATTGCAGTGTTTCCCAATAGGTGTGTCGCGACACACTGGTGTCTCACGGACGGTTTCTAGCTGTGAAGCAAAATGTCTAAAAAAATTGTTTGATTAATCTCGAATAATTACAATTGCTAAAGGTCATACCCTGCTTTTTATACCGGGAAGCGTTGGTAGCGAAGTTGGCAGGCGAGGCTGCACCGTCACTCGTAACAGTTATATTCTGAAAACATATATTTATTCGTGGTCATACGAGTGTTTTTGATGATAATCACCATCCTCATATATCGTCACTACACCAGAAATCCTCAACAAAGTCCATGGCAAACATCGAATCAAAATCCGTGAGCTATCAGAAGCTGCAAACGTATCATCTGAGTGTATACACGCCATTATATACAAACATTTGTATATGAAAAAGAAACCCGCGCGATGAGTGCTGTCTTGACTCACTATCGATCAAAAATGCATACGTGTGACGGAGTTGGAGAAGCTTTTGGCGAAGATAAAACGTGATCCGAAGGATTTTTCTTTTCAATACATCACTGCTAACGAAACGGCGGTCCATTACTAGACGCCGGAGACAAAGGAATAGTCAGAGCAATAGAGAAAAAGCGCAGAAGGCCCACCAAAGAAGGCAAAGACAATCTGATCGGCCATTAATGTGATGGAAACTGTTTTTTGGGATGTTAAAAGCATTAGTCAAAAGGTAAAACTATAACTGGAGATTACTACGCAGGATTATTGGACTGGTTCGATTCCAAATTGAAGAAAAACGCCCTAGTTTGGTTCGCACAAAGTTCTCTATTATGACAACGCAACTGCTCACAGAGCCGCCGTGGTGCAGGCAAAATTGAACCAATTAGGCTACAAATTGAACGATCATTCACCTTCTTAGTCAGATCTAGCCACTTTTAATATTGCCGTTCCCAAACCTAAAAAATGGCTCGGTGAATAATACATAAAAAACTGAATATAATTAATACTTTCAATACAAAAAAATATATTGCTTTTCTTATAAAATACCACTATTTAGTTCTTCTGTGTCGCATAAATTGATTAGTTGGAGAACTGTGTCATGAGAATAACAAATTGGGAAACATTGCTATATTGCCTAAACTCAAAGTTCATAAAATCGGCCAAAATTCTGACTTGAAATTTTAAATTAAACCGACTTGAAGCAAGTTCGTAAAATACTTTGAAAAATTATGTTCCGAACTTGTGATTAGAACAGAAACTTAACAAACTACTAAAATTCAAAAATGTCCCATTTCTAGGATACAATCTATTATATAAGCTGATGATTTTATTATCTAAAATACAAATAAAAGTATTTCGAAAGCTCTATCTAACTAACTTTATATTTTTACCTACAACGATTTCGTATATTCTGCAAAGAAGTCTTTCAACTTTAGGCGTGGCAATGTCCTTTTTTCTAATATTTATTTCAAATAAATATGAACCATTACTTTTGTGATACAGATTGCAGTGATTTGCATACAAGAGATGTACTGAATGAGAGTTTAGAAAAACGTATGTTAAATCTCTTATGTACCTAACTACCTAAGTATATACGCTAGATACGTACACTTGTAGTATAAGAAATTGAATAAAAAATGTGTCTATTATTGTTTTTATAAAGTACTAGAAATTACCTTTCTTGAGATTAACTTTTGTGATGTGACTGACTACTGTTGTGTCTGTGATATAATAAATCTAGTGTAACGCTCTAAAGGAAAACTAATAAGCTATATAAAATTCCCAAAAAATGTATATTATGCTAATTCCTTTGTCTAAAACAATATTTCTGAGTAATTTGTATATTAAATAAGTGAGTGTATATATTTTTTGAGGTTATAAAATTTATTTACTATGTAAATTTTACTCAAAGTTGCCTGATTTTATAAAACTCTTGGCACGTAAAATTCGAAAGAGGCTATGCGACAGATAAAATAGCTTTTGTTCGTCCAGCTAAAGAACGGAGCTTTACAGTAGCGTGGTGGCGCATCATGACGCGTCGTTGTATTTATCTGCACATTTCCAAGCGGAAAGCTGTGGAAGTGTGTTGAGAAATATAAGTACTCACTTTGTTCTCGTTTGTTAAGGCTTAGTTCTTCTGCATCGCTTGTGAAGTCTATTCAATAATGGAAAGGTTTATGCATACAAGTTTACGTGTAATAATGTCTGGATGATTTATATAATTCTATTGCGTACATGACCTTCATTTTTTCATTTATGTTGTCGAAAAGAACATCAAGATATTAATTTGTACTTTTGATGTCACTGGGCATCCTGGGTAGACTTTGAGTCAAATATCAGCACCGAAAATAAAGAAACAGACTAGTATTTGACTTATTTTGTTTTCCAACTTATTGACATATGGAATTGTGGAATTGTCTGTTTGTCTTCGGCAGTTATAGATTTTCAATTTTACCATAGGTAGTTGTGAGAGTAGTACACCAAATAAATCTTTTATATAGAATGAAGTATTAACAAAGATAATTCAAGGCAGGAATAATGAAATTGAGCTAGAAGAGAGGATGGAGGATGTGGAGAAGAGCGGAAGGAGTGACGTCAGAGTATTAAATGACTGGAATCAGTATTGATTATAGAAGAATGATTGTCGCGAATTAGATGTGGAAGTGAGAAGAGAGGAAATAGTGATTGTATCAGGAAGACTGAAAGGCTATGTAGAATATGTGGCAAAGGAGATGAAAGATAAGATCACTGGGTGAAAGAATGCGAGGGGTTGGAATGGAGTGAGAGTAACAGGCAATTAGCGAACCATTGGAGAAAGTGTTTTGGGGTGTGTGGTAAGAGAGTCGAAGCACTGAAGACATTAAGATGGAAATAAAAAACGTGAAATTAAATGTATCGGGAAATGGTCGTTGAAGTTCGCTCTTCCCAGTAAAAGGAAAAATTAGAAAGAATTGATGTTGATATTTTGTTACCAATAACGGTTTTATGCCATTAACAGTTATGTATCTATCTATTATCTATAAAGTGCAAACCAGCAAATCTACTTGTGCAAAATTTTAGATATTTAGAATAGAAAAAAAAAAATTTAATTTTTGTAAAAATTAAAAATGGTTGATTTTAACCATCTTTGATCTAAATAGTAAAGCTTTTTTATTACGCAAAAATATTGTGCAGTTGCTTATAAATAATAATAATAAATAAACATTTATCGGTCAAAACCGTCTTATAAACTATATTAAATCTTTCTAATGCTATATACTATTAAACTAATTAAAACAAAATAAAATAATAACTCTGCTCCCTCCAGAGAGAAGAGAAGGCTATTTTCCTATCCTCCTCCGACTCTCCACACCAACCCTTCATCCTTTCCTGCCTTTCACATCTTCGCCGCTCTCTCTTTCCTTATACCACCCCCTTTCTTCCATATTCCTCCATTCCAACTTCCCCATTCTCACACCTCACCTTCAACTTCTGCCATACCTCCCATTCATTTCTTCCCATTCATATTTTCAGTGCCATCCACTTTTTTTTTAAATTTATTTCAACCCTAATCCTTCTCAATATTTCCTAAACCTAATCTCCAGTTTTGCCCAACATTCCTTTTCTCTTTCACTCCATTCAATCTCTTCACACTCTTTTATCCAATGGTTCCATATTTCTTCATTATTTCCACATATCCTGCTCTTTCATGCATTTTCGGCTAAATCTAGCCATTTTCAAGCTAAAATGTAACTTTAAATAAATTAATAGATGTTTAAAGATTACTAAAGCATTGTTTAAATAATGATTGAGATAAATTAAATTTACATTGAAATTGTGTGTACTCTCTTCAATGGAGGTCGAAAGGACACTGAAGTTTGTTGTGACATTCGACAGCTTGACATATTTAATATAATATTGAAAAATCCCTAGAAGTAACTAATTTGGTGAATAAAATATCAATTCGGGGGCGGTTTCAAAAACTTGTGTTGAACCGAAAATAGAAGTTTGTCCGAAATATTGATTCTAAGTATATAATAGAATTATTATATTAATGGGTCTTAGCCATTAATGCCGATTTGATTTAAGGGAAAGTTGTTTAAAGAATTCGCCGGCTGCAAAATTCAAGTTATCTGAGTAAGTTTTCGAAAGTGTTAATTCAAGAATTTCAGCCGTTTAAAAAAGGCATAAACAGAGCTAACTTATAATAAAGAAATTAATAATATGCAACAATGTTTCAAAAATGTATACAACAATATGAATTGAAGCAACAATGATTCAATTCACCATTGAAATAATTTTTGAAACTCTCATTGATGCAATAACATTTTCAAAATTAAAAACATTTCACCCTTCAATATTAGAATGTTCAGAATTCTTAAGCGAATTAATAAAAATTAGAAACTTTAATATCAATTTAGCATTTGAAGTAAATGTTGAAACTTTAATACTTTATTAAGAAGTAGTAATTCTCAAAGTTATTATAATATCAATTAATTAATTTTTATTATAGAAATTCCAATAGTTGATCTTCAATTATTATACTTCAGTTACAATACATTATTCATGTAAAAATAATCAAGAAACGACAGTCTTTTTAGGAAGCTATATACTCAGTATACCAGAGTTATGTGAAGTAAATATTACCAGAAGAGTCTTTAACTGTACATCGTACCAAAATGGGAGTAGTCATATATGAACAATTACCATAAATCAAGTTAGTTTCTAATGTCAAAATGGAATTAGAAGCAGTAAATATAGGCGAGTTGCAGAATATACAAAATCAACTTCAAAATCAAAATGAATTAGTAAATGATATCCAAATTCCAACGAATATACATGAGTAAACGAGTATTTGGACGATCCTATTATACCTAATGGTAATTTTACTTTTTAGCATTTTAACATGGAAATTAAATATATGAAAACGAAAAATTAAAGCAGAACCAATTACATTCAATCAAGTGGAAATAGAAATTGCAAAAAATTTAAACCAATCTTGCGGATTAATACTGTTTAATTGAAGCTATAAGGATAGACTTCAATTTCAAAAAGGTGGGACGAATTATATACCCTCGTATATATAAATCATTTGTGTAATTAAGTCGGACTGTAGTAAATTAGCATTGTCTAAATAACTTATTCGTGAAGATTCGTATCGATTCGTGAAGAGACGGATGGGTTCGGCTGTAGCCAGACGTAATGATAAATCCCTGCGACGGTTACGGCGTACTGCTGGTTGGGGTAGTCCATTTTTGCGATCCATTCTTACCACGTACAATGTATATAATTATATATATATATTAATTAGCATAGTTATAATTCATGGTAGCGGCCATTTGATTTAGAGCTTGGTCATATGAGTTATAATCTAAATATGTTTTAAGTGAAATATAAAGTATTAATTCATTCAGTTTGCCTTGCTGTAATATAATTAACAAGTATATAATGTAATTAAAGTTAATATGAAATGAAATATGATATTATTGAATAATTAAATATACTTGTGATCTTCATAGTAAGATATTGATGAGTACACTTGAATAATGAAATATTTATATATATGAAATAATTAATTAATATAACTAATATATGCTGAAGCTTGTTCGCATTATTATAATTATAACGCAGTCAGAAATTAACAACTACTTAACTTAATATTGTATTTTAAGAAATAAATTAAATTCAAAATATCTCATCCTTTTAATTATTAATATAAGTTTAAAAACAAACTTTTCAAAAACACCGTCCCACTTCGTGGGGATTTATTTCACCTACCTATTAGAAGATTTCTGTAATCACTCTAGTTGCAACGTTTAAAATGAATTTAAATAGTTTAAAAATATCCGGACGTGATGTACGCATTACGTCGTTATACTGTGGATGCGCTACTAATAAAGGGTGCTGAAGATGCCTATACCTTTTGGTTGAAATACGTATATGCCCTTGTCCGCTGTTTTTGAAGCTATTTGATTGTTTAAATCGTCAATAGGAACTTATAAAGTGACTAACTCATCCAAATTATTAAATTAAATTATCTACCGTTAATTTTCACGTCGAAAAACACTATTGGCACTATGTACCAATAAATGTTAATAACCAGCGATGTATTAATTCCAAAATAAGCTCAGAATGATGTAGATATAATTGTAGTATAATTTGGTCAAAACGTTTATGATTTACAATTCCTTTAGACATTTCAAATTTCTACCTGTTTGTACGATGGGTGTCTAACATAAATCTGTTAAATCTGAAAAGGAAAATGTAGATAAACTCGCTTATGGAATATCCGTTGAGTGTAGCTCTTCAGCGCAACAAGTCATCGCATATGGTTTGTCATAGCACATGACTTGTTGTTGAAGATTACAACCTGTAAAGAAAAGTATAAAGAAAGTATGTGTGAACAAAGTACACATAGAAGAAAGTATGTGTGAAGGCAATGATGATCGATGCAGGTGGGATGTAATATAATGTTGCTTTTTAAGCCCTCCTTTGTAAAATATTGATGACAAACTCGATAGCTTGTAAAATCAGCAATGAATCCAGCGACATCAATTTTGGATTATGAATTAACTGAATCCATCGTAAACATCTATCGCAATCTTTGTGTGAATCTAAAAGTCTCTGGCATAGCACAAGTTTTCTAGGTCATTCTGAATTCATAAAATGTATTAGACTCAGAATCGAATCTCCTAAATATAAAAATATGATGTGGATCTTAAAGTTCAACTAGTAAAGATTACTATGGCTTAAGTTTAACAAATAATTATAAAATTTATTGAGATGTTTGTATAAATGAAAGATACGGTACATAGGCTCTGTTGAGTTCTGCAGTACCAACGTACAGATTTGACAGCAAGAATTTCAAAAGTTGAATCAATTAAACTTCAATGTAAAGGCTCCTACGCATTCAGCTGCCTTCTGAACTTCAGTCTGAGCCTTTAAGTATTAATTAACCAAATAGAATGACAAACAGTAAACAATTACCTCAAAATTTTCTATAAAAATTGCTCTATATTGTAAATTGTAAATAAAAATTGCTCTATAATAACACTTAAATAAATTTTAAATAACACAGAAATTACACTAGAAAAATTTTGATGAGATTGCAAAGTGTTCCTGACATAAACTGGAGTTTGAAGGTGTGGCACTACGTACCATTTTTTTTGTTATCTTTCTTTAGGAAACTATTGAAAAAAAATGTGTTACAGCGGCATCTATGCGGCTATAATAGTTTTCACGCCAAGCTAAATAAATGGCACTTAGTGTTAACACTGTCAATCATTTAAGTGCTATGGCCCTCATACTTGTTCAACGATTGATACAAATTTAGTTGCGTGTCTCTGAACTTTGACTGCTGCGTATTGAAATAAATGGAAATATTTCCTATGCACCTATAAAACTGCGCGACATAATTGATATTGTCTTACAATAGTATAAAATCTGGTGATCCTGTTTTAGGTGGAATTGTTCCTACAAATATATCACTTTTTTTTAAACGTAAATTGTAGAAATTTTATAAGCTCTTTGGTTTATGTTTCGCTATGTTGACGGGAAGTGAGTCAGGGTTTCAATCTGCAAATTTTTACTTTGTGACAGATTGCACATTTTTCACATATTAAAATTTAAGAAGAAAACATTTCAATATATTCATTGCAATAATATTACATTATCACATTTTTCCAAAACGTATAAAAAAACTTTGAAAATGGTTTAAGCTTAGATATTTAGATGAACTTAATTCTGCTTATAAACAGTCCGGTTATAGACTGCGTGCCCTAGTATAACTGGGGCAATGTCTACATCTCCCATGGCAATCTCTCCCAATGGAAACCTGGCAATCTTACAGGACATTCAAAAATTATCAAAGAGCCGGTGGCGGCACCTCCCACCAATTGCAGGTGAGATGACATGCCACTAAAGTTGAACTTGAAACAAGCATTTCTAATTATCATTCATACCAGGGATGTCTGGAAAAATGGACCTTCATATGACAAAGATTTGTGTAAATGGTAAACAGATTTACTGGTATTCTAAAGTGGATAATGGTGGAGCAGAGGCTGGATTGTATGGCCGTAACTGTAGTAAACTAATTTCACTGGGTACATGCACCTCTATAGTACAGGCTGAAATAGTATCCATTGATAACTGTACTCTAGAAATCAATCATAAATGCATGTAGCGCAAAACTGAAGTAGCGCATGAAGTAGTCGACAAGTTAGCCAGGCAAGAGGCAAAGAGTAATTTAGTAGGCCCTAGTCCGTCTTGCGGTCTAACTAAAGAATACAGGAAGTGGATATTAAGACAATGGGAATATGAATCGAGAATTAAATACTGAAACTGGTCAAGTCCCAGGTCAAGAAATTCAAAGGTCTTTGTAAACCTGACATCTGAGTTAAACACCAAAATAGTCAGTCGCAACAAAGAGGAACTCTCCATATATACGGGTTGTATTACGGGGCATTGTCCTCTAAACTACCAGAAGCATAAAATTGGTACGGTTGAGAACCATATATGTCGATTATGAAATGATATGTTAGAAACTGCAAAACGCATGTTATGTGAATATCAGCCAGCATCGAGCTGCAGACTTAGACAGTTCGGGGGTCATGACAGGAAATGCCGCGAACATCAGGAAACAATACCTGAAAACAGTCATAAAGTGTATGAAAGACATGGGACTGTTTTAAACGACAAGAAGGAGCATGCTACAAAAGATATTTTAGGTCGACGTGATTGGGGTGTTCATTCTGTCTCCTATAAGAATAAACAGTCTCCTGCTGAATTGTAAGAAAGGTAATTTTTCGCTCCTTTCTTGTATTTTTCATAATTTTATAAAAGCTTTAGAACATTATTTTGTTCTGATGAAGGTAAAAGTGGGAATTCCTCAAAATATAAAACAGGAGGCCCACATCATCAATCTGAATCTGTAACATATATAACATTTATATAATTCAACGCAGTTTTTGGAATATTATAACATTTCTCAAACGATTCTAAACGATTCTCTAAAACGATATATATCAATTTTATAAAATTGTATATTTACTTTATTTGTAACTTCTTATTAAGTAAAGTGTATATTTAATTTTTTTTAAGATGAGCGATGCGAGTATCGAAGGTATATTCTGCAATCTGATCTCGTTTGCAGCCAGTATTGGATCACGTCCAAGTTTAGTTTTACGTCTGGCTTATGTTTTGCGTATGAATTTATTGTCGGTTTGCGCACTCGTCCGAAATAATGTTTCTCTCTTACTGTTTCATTTCGACAATTTATTAACTTCCTTCGTGTATGATTTCTTGTTTTTTTCTGCTACCTCAAATACAGAAATAATTGTATTTGGAAATATCGCGTTTCCTATAGATCAATTCCAATAGATATAACTTTATAATTTTTCGTTTCACATACGATTCATATTCGACATTTTATCGCAATCTATAATTCTGTAAATTTTATTATTTTCCTAGAAGTAATAAATGTTTAATATGTATATTTTATTACTTATCTATATATATATATATATATATATATATATATATAAATCAATGTATGTATGTCTTTATGCCTGACTACACCATCCATACGATCGACATGAAACTTTAGGAATTTGTTGAGTACACTCCCGGGAAGGTTTCTGTGAAATTGGTTTTTT